>KV006933.1:48350-70222 GCA_001598015.1 Dorcoceras hygrometricum
TATGGCTAGGAACAAGGTCTCACCGAAAACCAGAACGTAGTTCTACCCGGTCGACGCAACACTCGAACAGCAGCAACTTCGCGTTCCTAAACTAGCCAATTACAGCTTCTAAAACTGGTATGAAATGGAAGAGCTTCTCGAGAGGAGTCCAACGCTACCTCGCACGAGCAAAACAACCATCGGAATCGCCGGAAAAGCTCACGGCTGAACAGTGCTCTAGGGTTCGAAGGATAAGGAACGAAAGACTGGAAATTTCTAAGTATGGGAAATGATACCACAAATTCGGAGACCAAGTCTTCCTTAAATAATTCCCACAACTTCTGAAATCTACACAATCAATTGTCCATCGACAAAATCAGCAGGAACACTACAAACAGCAGACGCAAGGACCAACTGCTGATTCTCAATTATCGCTAAAACAATCGCAAAACAACCAACGGCTGGTTACTCAAAAACGGCGTCGCGCCAACTTACTCAAACGACGTCGCACAGGATGCTATACCAGCAACTGGGTATCCAGTCGCAAGAACCAATAATGCAACGCTTCTCTCTCTGCTGGTTCCAGTCGCAACCTCAAAACGCAGCGTTGCAACTAACTCAAACGACGTCGCTCCATTGACATCATCAAATCTGATAGCAGCACTCGCTAATTACCAGCAGCAAGCTCCAGTAACGAAAATCACTCACAGCTGGACTCCCAGTCGCAACAACGAAACGACGACGTTTCCTCTTCGAGCTAAAGGAATGTTGACCCGCGTTGACATCTGCTTCTGCTGAACAACCAGCAGACACACGCACGCAATTCCACCAGATGGTACCAGACGCAACATCGAAACGACGTCGCGCCAACTAATCTAAACGCAGTCGTTTTAGTCCTCAACGCAACTACGCTAAAGCATCTGCTGGTCACAACACGCGCAACCAGACTTCACGTAAACGACGGCGTTTCAGGAATCTCGCGCTGAAACACGCTTCTGCTGGATTCATCACCGACCAGCTGCTAGCTCACAAAACCAGCTGATACTCAAAAATCTCAAAAACACGAAAACTTCCAGAATTTCTCCAAATGCTATTTCAGACCCGAAAATGTAAACCAAACTCTCCAACAGAGATTCGACCAGCAGAAAACTCCAAAAAACCGATACAATCAACAAATAAATCTTAATGCAAATCCAGGTCTCACAAGTTAGATGCATTTTACCATTTTTATGAATGAAACAGCGACAACCAAAAAATTTAAAATATGAAATTTTGGTTGTTTGCCATTACAGATCTCATATGGTGTATTTTGCTGCTTCTTGTTAATCATTGATATGTACCGTGTGTAGCATGCAGTGTTCAGCGCTTCTACTCAATTTTTGAGAAATATCGGAATCAGCAATCATAGTTCTTGCGGCTTCTTTTAAATTACGGTTACGACGCTCAGCGAGCCCATTCTACTGAGGAGATCCAGACGCAGACAACTCATACCTGATTCCCTTGTGTTCAAGATAGGAGGATAAAGTTTTATTTAAAAACTCTGTACCACGATCACTCCTAATCCGGTCAATATAAGAAGATTTTTCATTTTGAAGATGGTTTAAAATCTTTATCAGCTGGTCCGTGGTCTGATCCTTTTATTTCAAAAATGTTACCCAAGTAAACCGGAGTAATCATCAACAATCACATGGGTATAATTCGTTTCCCCTAATCTGGATATCTGGACAGGACCAAATAAGTCCATGTGCAACAGCTCCAAGCTCCGGGAATACGAGTTACAGCCCTCATTCCTAAAGATGGATCGGACTTGCTTTCCAAGATGACAGGTTGAACACAATTTATATTTTGTAAAATTTATCTTGGCCAAACCGGTGACCAAATCCTACTTACACGGACTAGATATAGTTTAAAATTTGTATGATTCATGGGTTTATCCCATAACCATGCTTTAGATGAATTAGCAACCAAACATGTAGGTTCAGTCACCAGTTGTTCTGACCAGTTCACTTTGTACGTATTTCCTGATCTATGTCCTGTTAATACGGTCTTACCAGCTGGATTCTGAACTATGCAAGTGTGTTTGTGAAAATTAACCACGTACTCATGATCACATAATTGACTAATTCTTATCAGATTATAGCACATATTTTCAAAACATAGTATGTCATTTATAACTATGTTACCATGGACAATCTTACCCTTGCCCATAGTTTCACCTGTTGAGTTATCGCCGAAGAAAATCTTTGCTCCTATGGAGTATTTGATGTCCGATAATAGTGTGACACCCGAACCCACGAGAATCACGAATTGGGTTAAATAAAAAAATTTTGAATAAAAATAAGAGCTGAAAGACAATTTGTTATAAGCTGTATTCCTTATAACTTAAAAATTAATTGAAACATGAACACAAAAGCTGACAAACACATATACACTTGCGCCAACTACTGACAAATATTTTGCGGAAAAACAGATCCTATTATATAGATTGCAATTGTGAATTACAACATCTGAAATTATGTTTGAATATACAACTGTTGTAATTGATCTAATACATATGCCTAACTTACAATACAACATCATCTATGACACGGAAAACGCTGGCCATTGATAAACACAACACCCAGCAGCTGCTATCAATTTTCACCTCATGTTCGCTTCTCAGCTGTCATACCTGCACAATTTTAAAAGCTAATGAGCCTAGGAGGTCAGCAAGTAAAATCTGAGTAATAACAAATTCATTTAACGCAGGCAGACATCTGAACATACATAACTTGAGTTAAAGGAATCATCAATACATGAACGTTCCATAACATTTCTGTCTTTCATAAACTTGGAGACAGGGGATAATAGCCCAGATATCATCATCAATATCATTTTCGTTTGATTTATGGCTTAGAATCCCTACTTAGGTCCGTGTTGCATTTTGATCAAAATGACTTCCGATATCAGTTTCAGCATATAGCTCATATGAAAGGGCAGTCGACATATGAACGACTACTAACCCTTCTCCTTGTGACAGTCTGTTATATATGCCATAAACCTTCAAATAACTTTTGTTCCTTTAACATCCTTTCTTTCTTTGAAATCTCTTTAAACATCATAGGGTTCCATCATTTAAAACTCTCGCTTCCAATTTTTTAAAGCTTACTGAGTGTCGAATTCAACTGCTGGGGACTTACTGCTGAAATGGAATCAGTCGTAACAAAGTGAAACAATACTTTGAAACAAAACAGATCTTCACTGTTCACAACTATTGCAAATAGCTGCAGGAATATTTGTTAACACTTGAAACAGACGTATTAGATGAAACGATGTCGTTGAAGTAGGAAACAGACATGATGACGTAAGAATATCTGCTAACATGAACAGTAACTATCTGATGAAGAAATGAGCAGTAACTATCTGATAAAGAAATGAACAGTAGGTAACTGTCAACAGACTCTCTGGGAAGACACGAACAAAACTGTCAACAGATATCGCTCGGGGAAAACAACGGTTGCTGTCAACAGATATGTCTCTGGGTAACGAAGTAACAGTGGTACATGAACTAATTCAACTGCTGACAACAACTGATGATTAACAAAACAACAGCTGATGAACAAACTAACAGCTGATGGACAAACTAACAGCTGATGACTCAACAATACAATGGCTGTTTACAAAAACTGATGCAACATCTAATGAACAATAAAACCAATAGCTGATAGAAGAAATTCTCGAAACCAAAAGCTGATTTTAAACTTGGTGTTGCAACATCAAAACAACAGCTACGCTATCAGCAGTTATCTATCAAACCAGACTTTATATGATTCAATTAACAACATCCGATTACATAGCGTCAAATTATGATATTACAAACCACTGAAAGAAGAACATTCATAAACATACTCGAATAAAACTCGAATCCTCAGTAACCATATTTTCTGGAAAACACTTAGAAGCATAAAAACATCATTTTGAACCCAATCTTTCTTTCCTTGATCATGCGTAAATCATTTTAAACATGAACTTCAACATATCTTAAACATACAGGTCAGATCCATAAAATCAATAAAATCAATATAAGATTTAAATGGTGTAGCAAGGATCAGCTTTTACTTGCTTTAGCAAAGCTTTGCAACCGTGGTTAATTCCTACAGAATCTTCTCCCTAAGCAATACACGAACTTCTCTGGAAAATATTTTGAAGAACACTAAATATTTTCTTTGCAAATGATAATGATCTTGCTTTCAAAACAGCTATTTATATGGAAGGGATTAGTGGCAAGGTGCTATGTTTACAAAGCATGACACACTTCAACCAAGTTGTACAAATTTTTTGTAAAATTCCCTTCATACAATTTAAATTTGTAAAACACCAAACATTTTTCAAAATAAATAATTTGTCCTCCTTAAAGATCAATCAATTTAAACATGTTCATGTATCGCTCTTGGAGTCATCTGCTGGAACCAGCTGCGACATATCTTATTTTCTGAAATCAATGAAACCATGAAATACATAACATTTAAAATTACCATTTTGGCCCATGAAATTAATAAAATGCATAAATGTGGTCCTATGGATTTTTGGGCGTTTCAACTCTACCCTCCTTATTGAAATTTCGTCCTCGAAATTTATGTACCAAATAAATGTGGGTAAAGGGAAAGCATATCAGCTTCTGTCTCCCAAGTTGCTTCTCGCTCCGACTGATTAGACCTTTGTATCTTAACCATAGGAATACTACGGTTTCTTAGTTTTCTAATTTCTCGGAGGAGAATTCTTTCTGGTCTTTCTTCATAACTTAAATCTGGTGCTAATTGAATTGGCTCATGGCTTAGCATATGCGAAGGGTTGGGAATATATTTCCTCAAAGCTGATACATGGATAACATTATGCACTGCTGACAATTCTGGAGACAGTGCTAATCGATAGGCGGGTGTTCCTATCTTCTCTAAGATCTCATATGATCCAATATACCTTGTACTCAACTTTCCTTTCTTCCCAAAACGCATTACTCCTTTCATTGGAGCAATTCTAAAAAATACGTGATCACCCACTTCAAAATTCAGTTCCCTTCTTCGATTATCTGCATAACTTTTCTGTCGGCTTTGAGCAGCTTTGATTCTTTCTCTTATCTTTCTAACAGCTGCTGCTGTTTGCTCTTCTACGTCTGGTCCTAAACCAGCTCTTTCACCAACTTCATCCCAATGGAGTGGTGTTCTACACTTTCGACCGTATAGAGCTTCATATGGAGCCATCTGAATCGAAGCCTGGAAACTGTTATTATAGGCAAACTCTACCAGTGGAAAATTCAGATCCCCGCTTTCTGAAAAATCCACAATACATTCTCTGAGCAAGTCTTCTAAAATCTGAATCACCCTTTCAGATTTTCCATCGGTCTGGGTGTGAAACGCAGTGCTAAAGGTAAACTTTGTACCCATAGCTCTATGCAAACTTTTCCAAAAAGCCGATGTGAACTTTGAATCTCTATCTGATACAATAGAAATTGGAACACCATGAAGCCTCACTATTTCTTTTACATACAAATCTGTGTATCTGCTCACCTCTTATGTTGTTTTGACTGGTAAGAAATGAGCAGACTTAGTAAGTCTATCAATTATAACCCAGATGGAGTTATATCCTTGAACAGTTCTTGGTAAACCAGTCACAAAATCCATCGCTATACATTCCCACTTCCTTTCTGGAATAGGCAGTGGCTTCAATAATCCACCCGGTCGCTGATGTTCAGCCTTCACCAGCTGACACGTCAAACATTCAGCTACAAATCTAGCAACATCCCTCTTCATTCCTGGCCACCAGTACAACTGCTGGAGGTCCTTATACATTTTAGTACGTCCGGGATGTACTGAGTAAGGAGCAGTATGAGCTTCTTTCAAAATATCAGCTCTCAAATCATCTACTTGGGGTACCCAGATTCTTCCGATGTATCTAACTATGTCATCTTCTGAAAATTAGAGGTTACTGCGTCTTTCTTTATCTTGCAACCATTTTTGTAATTGCTCATCTTTCAGCAGACTCTCTCGAATTTGGTCTATCAGATGTGATCTTACTGAGAGGTTTGCTAAAATCATATTACTGTTACTGGACGCTATTTCAATTCCAATTTCAATATCAGCTGCCAACGGTTTCTGAACAATCAGCTGAGCTAATCCAACAAACTTCCTTCTTAAAGCATCAGCTACCACATTTGCTTTTCCTGGTTGATAGCTGTTCGTACAGTCATAGTCCTTAACCAGCTCCAACCATCGCCTCTGCCTCAAATTCAATTCTTTCTGGGTAAAGAAGTATTTCAAACTCTTATGATCTATAAATATCTCACACTTCTCCCCATATAGATAATGTCCCTATATCTTAAGGGCTAAGACAACAGCTGCCAGTTCCAAATCATGCGTTGGGTAATTCCTCTCGTGATTCTTTAGCTGTCTGGATGCGTATGAAATTACTTTACGCTCTTGCATCAAAACAGCTCCTAAACCATTCTTGGATGCGTCTGTATAAATTACAAATTTTCCTTCATCAGATGGCATGGTTAACACTGGTGCTTTTATCAGCGCTTGCTTCAACTTGTCAAAACTGTTTTGACATTCAGCTGTTAAATTATACTTCACTTGCTTTCTTGTTAACGTAGTCAAAGGAACAGTTATCCTATAGAATCCTTGGATAAATCGCCTATAATATCTGGCTAAACCCAAGAAACTCCTTATCTCTGCAACAGTCTTTGGTCTTGGCCAGTCGCGAACAGCTTTTACTTTAGTTGGGTCGACCTCAATCCCATCCTTAGAAATAATATGGCCTAGGAACGATACTTTCTCCAACCAGAATTCACATTTGCTAAATTTAGCAAACAACTGCTTATCTTTCAAAATCTGGAGAACTGTTCTCAAATGTTGGACATGCTCGCATATGGTCTTAGAATATACTAAGATATCATCAATAAATACCACTACGAACTGGTCCAGAAATGATTGAAAGACTCTATTCATTCAATCCATGAAAGATGATGGAGCATTTGTATGTCCAAATGGCATAACTAAGAATTCATAGTGGCCATACCTAATTGTAAAGGTTGTTTTATAAACATCTGCTGCTCTAATTTTCAGTTGGTGGTATCCAGACCTTAAGTCGATCTTAGAAAAGACTATAGACCCTTTCAGCTGGTCAAACAGATCTTGATACTTATTCTTAATGGTCAGTTTGTTTAATTCTCGATAATCTATACATAGCCTCAAACTCCCATCCTTTTTCTTAACAAATAAAACAGGGGCTCCCCAGGGGGAAGTACTTGGTCTGATAAACCCTTTCTCCAACAGATCTTGTATCTGTTCCTTCAGTTCTTTCATTTCTGATGGAGCTAATCGGTAAGGTGGTCTAGAAATTGGAGCAGCTCCTGGAATTAGATCAATGGAAAATTCCAGCTCTCTGTGAGGTGGTAATCCCTGAATATCTTCTGGAAAAACCTCGGGGAATTCACTTACCACTTCTACATCTGACAACTGGGGTCTACTGGTTATGGTTAAAGATGATAAACTAACCAGAAATCCTAGTCCTCCTTTCTTCAAACAACGTTGAGCCTTAAGAGCTGATATTATTCGAGGAATCTTACAAATATGTTTAGATTCAAACTTAAAGGAATCTCCTCTGGATGGATTAACCGCTACTGTCCGAAGCTTAAAATCAATTACTACCCCATACTTGGTTAACCAATCCATTCCCAAAATTATATCAAATTCAGCATTGGCAATATGATTAAATCAGCAGTAATTTGATGCCCTTGAAGTTTAAGCTCTAAACTCTTAAATACATCGTGCGATATCAATTCTTCTCCTGACGGTACTGATACACAGAAACCTACAGCTACCTGGTAAGGCTTAATGGCAATTTCTTAGCAAATTCAGCAGTTATAAATGAATGAGTGGCTCCTGAATCTATTAAAGCCATGGAAGGAAATTCAGCAATCATAATCTCGCCCGTAACTATTGTCGAGTCTGGGTTGGCTTGATCAGTTGACATTGCAAAGGCTCTGCTGGTCACCAGTTGCTTTGATTTTTGACAATATTTCAAAATATGTCCCGGCATTACACATTTATAGCAGAAATTTTGTCCAAGTCTGCATTGTCCAGGATGAATTTTGTGGCACTTAGGACATTCTGGCCTATTGTTACCAGCAGGAACAGAGCTAATAGGTTGAATCAGTAGAGGCTTCTGCTCCTGAGGCCTTTGCTGGTTCTTGTTTTGCTTCTTGAACGGCCTCTGGTCCTTCTGCTGAAAGGCTTGTCTTTTCTGTTGCCTTTCCTCATCAACATATTTCCAATCCCTTTGAATTTGCAGGGCTCTATCCACTGCTTCTCGATAGGTTCTTCGCACAGATAGCCTAACATTCAGTTTGAACATAGGCTTCAATCCCTCCACGAAATGACTCAGCTTCTCTTCTGGGTCATTTCCTATTAATGGCACAAAATAGCACCCTCTTTCAAACTTCCGCACATATTCCTGTACGGTTAGACTCCCTTGCTTAAGGGTCAAAAATTCCCTTTTCAATTCAGACCTCTTACCAGCTGTGAAATATTGCTCAAATAATACTTGTTTGAAATCTGCCCAAGTGAGATTTATCAAATCTTCAGACAATTTGACTCCTTCCAACCAAATCATCGCATCATCTCTCAACATATAGATAGCGCACCTTGGACTATCTAAATAAGACATCTGGAGGTATTCAAAGATAACCTTTATTGATTTGATCCAACTCTGCCACTAGTGGATCCGTCGTACCACTGAATTCTTTTGGCTTTTGTCGTCTGAACTTTTCTTGAGGATCATCATTACTTGGTCCTCTGCTGCTGGAAGATTGACCATTACCTCTATTGTTTTGCTCTACCAGCAGTCTTAACAATTGAGTAATATTAGCATTATTGTCATTTTATTCTAGGGGAATATTCCTTCTACCTCTTCCTTTTCCTGACATTTTATATTCTATAGCCCATAATCCACCACATATATATATCAGAACTGCTAAATTATTTAAAGACAATGCTCTGAAAATAAACTCACAACTTAGAGGAACGGACGATTAACTCTGATTCAGCAGACAGTCCGTGTGTTTATCTCAGGAACGTTGCTCTGATACCATGTTGTGACACCCGAATCCACGGGAATCACGAATTGGGTTAAAAAAAAATTTGAAAATAAAAAGAAGAGCTGAAAGACAATTAGTTATAAGCTGTATTCCTTATAACTTAAAAAGTAATTGAAACAAGAACACAAAAGCTGACAAACACATATACACTTGCGCCAACTCAGATCCATTATATAGATTGCAATTGCGAGTTACAACATCTGAAATTTTGTTTGAATATACAACTATTGTAATTGATCTAATACAGATGCCTAACATACAATACAACATCAGCTATGACACGGAAAATGCTGGCCATTGATAAACACAACACCCAGCAGCTGCTATCAGTTTTCACCTCCTGTTCGCTCCTCAGATGTCATACCTTCGCCATTTTAAAAGCTAATGAGCCTAGGAGCTCAGCAATTAAAATCTGAGTAATAACAAATTCATTTAACGCAGGCAGACATCTGAACATACATAACTTGAGTTAAAGGAATCATCATTACATAAACGTTTCATAAACATTTCTGTCTTTCATAAACTTGGTGACAGGGGATAATAGCCCAGATCTCATCATCAATATCATTTTCGTTTGATTTATGGCTTAGAATCTCTACTTAGGTCCGTGTTGCACTTTGATCAAAATGACTTCCGATATCAGTTTCAACATATAGCTCATATGAAAGGGCAGCCAAAATATGGACGACTACTCACCCTTCTCCTTGTTACCATCTGTTATCTATGCCATAAACCTTAAAATAAATTTTGTTCCTTTAACATCCTTTCTTTCTTTGAAATCTCTTTAAACATCATCGGGTTCCATAATTTAAAATTCTCGCTTCCCATTTTTTAAAACTTACTGAGTATCGAATTTGAATGCTGGGGACTTACCGCTGAAATGGAATCAGTCGTAACAAAGTGAAACAATACTTTGAAACAAAACAGATCTTCACTGTTCCAACTATTGCAAACAGCTGCAAGAATATTTGTTAACACTTGAAACAGACGTAGTAGATGAAACGATGTCGTTGAAGTAGGAAACAGACATGATGACGTAAGAATATCTGCTAACATGAACAGTAACTATCTGATGAAGAAATGAACAGTAACTATCTGATGAAGAAACGAACAGTAGGTAACTGTCAATAGACTCTCTGGGAAGACACGAACCAAACTGTCAACAGATATCGCTCGAGGAAAACAACGGTTGCTGTCAACAGATATGTCTCTGTGTAACGAACTAACAGTGGTACATGAACTAATGCAACTGCTGACAATTGATGATGATTAACAAAACAACAACTGATGAACAAACTAACAGCTGATGGACAAACTAACAGCTGATGACTAAACAATACAACAGCTGTTTACGAAAACTGATGCAACAGCTGATAAACAATAAAACCAACAGCTGATAGAAGATATTCTCGAAACCAAAAGCTGATTTTAAACTTGGTGTTGCAACATCAAAACAACAGCTACGCTATCAGCAGTTATCTATCAAACCAGACTTTATACTGATTCGATTAACAACATCCGATTACATAGCGTCAAATTATGGTTGCAACATCAAAAACAACAGCTACGCTATCAGCAGTTATCTATCAAACCAGACTTTATACTGATTCGATTAACAACATCCGATTACATAGCGTCAAATTATGATATTACAAACCACTGAAAATAAGAAAATTCATAAACATACTTGAATCAAACTCGAATCCTCAGTAACCATATTTTCTGTAAAACACTTAGAAGCATAAAAACATCATTTGAACCCAATATTTCTTTCCTTGATCATGCGTAAATCATTTTAAACATGAACTTCAACATATCTTAAACATACAGGCAAGCAGATCCATAAAATGAATAAAATCAATATAAGATTTAAATGATGTAGCAAGGATCAGATTTTACTTGCCTTAACAAAGCTTTGCAACCGTGGTTAATTCCGGCAGAATCTTCTCCCTGAGCAATACACGAACTTCTCTGGAAAATATTTTGAAGAACACTAAAGATTTTCTTGCAAATGATAATGATCTTGCTTTCAAAGTAGCTATTTATATGGATGGGATTAGTGGAAAGGTGCTATGTTTACAAAGCATGACACACTTCAACCAAGTTGTACAAATTTTTGTAAAATTCCCTTCATATCATTTAAATTTGTAAAACACCAAAACTTTTTCAAAAGAAATCATTTGTCCTCCTTAAATATTTTCAATCAATTTAAACCTGTTCATGTATCGCTCTTGGAGTCATCTGCTGGAACCAGCCGCGACGTATCTTATTTTCTGAAATCAATGAAATCTGCAAATACATAACATTTAAAATTGTCATTTTGTCCCATGAAATTAATAAAATGCATAAATGTGGTCCTATGGATTTTGGGGCGTTACATGTAGTTTGTAATTTCCACTCATATGACTGGAACATCCACTGTCCAGATACCATTCTGACTTCTTAAATTCCTATTATCAAAAAACAAATTTTGGTACCCAATTTCACTTGTGTCAAGATTGGATTAACCCTTTAGGGACCCATACTAGAATTAATTTGATAGTTCTTCCCATGTATGTGTCCACTAGGGTGCGTGCTGAATTACTGTGTGACCTGTTGAACCTTGGTTTTGTATTTTGACCATACAGATCGTGTCTGGTGGTAAGTTCTGTTATGCTTCCTTACCTTAATTGAACTACGCCTTTGATGGTGCAGATCAGATGAATGTGAACCAGCTTTTGCTGGGTCCTTGTCTAATCTGTTCTTTAGCCAGCTATGTGAGACCCGAAAGTTTATTTAGATTAATTGACTTAATTTATCGGGTTTAGCATAGACCAGATTTTGCTTGAACAGATCTTGGATGAGCCAGCTTTGAGCTGGCATGCTTGGTGAAGCTATCAGATCCGAATTGGTGTTTACAGCAGCTCTGGAAAATTTGAGATTCTGCGAAGTAGGAATCAGACTTGAGCATTGGTCAAAGTTGGTCAACTGTATTCAGATCCTGTAATAAGATCTGGTAGTCGCGCGTATTATGGGCGCACAGGTGGAATATATTGCACGGGTAGCGAAAAGTTGTCGTTAGGCAAGGATCCAGATTTGAGTATGTGTGCGTTGTTAGTGGTGCGTGGACAGATCCGGTTCTTACGCCCGGTTTGTGTTGTGGGGTAGACCGGTGCGGTCCAGTGGCTTTCGGATTTGATCAAGTTTTGTGAGTCAGATCTGGGTTGTCAGGCTTCGTGCTCACAACAGAGTAAAATCACATAAACACAAGCGGAAGCTATTAAAAAGCGGGTAAAAAATTTTTGATTTTGGCCTGACGGTTTAAACAATATAATTTAAAATACGACAATACTCAAAATAGATATCACAGTTTACAAAACGAACCAAAAAAAGGCTACAACAAACCACAAGGCAACACATAAAATGGTATCCCCTGGCTATCAGCCAGCTACAATAGCCTAAGCATATCCCCGGGACATCCCACCCGCGGTGATACCAGTGCACATAAATAATATACATAACTGGGACACTCTAACCACCTCCTGGGGCACCTCCAGCTGGGTGAAATCCACAACCAGCTGTAAAACCTTGATTCCCTGAAAACAACATAGAGAACAAAACAACCAAGCCCCAGATGGACATGGGGTCAAACCTCAATACGGAGAGCAACTATAAAACTGTAGTAAACAGCAAGAATAAAATACAGATGCTATGCATGAGAACAGGGATAACTGCCGAAGGCTACAATCAAGGAAGAGTGCCAAAGAACTCAATGCACAGCTCAACGGAATCTACAATAGATATGTGTGGCCACGGTGAGTGTAGGACATGTGGGAGCTACCCACTCACCCCTACTCGCCCACCAATACCAGATGCATCAACAGCTCAACCTGTCGTTGCCCAACCTATGAACTACTGTAGTAAACAGCAAGAATAAAATACAGATGCTATGCATGAGAACAGGGATAACTGCCGAAGGCTACAATCAAGGAAGAGTGCCAAAGAACTCAATGCACAGCTCAACGGAATCTACAATAGATATGTGTGGCCACGGTGAGTGTAGGACATGTGGGAGCTACCCACTCACCCCTACTCGCCCACCAATACCAGATGCATCAACAGCTCAACCTGTCGTTGCCCAACCTATGAACTGTGGCAGTTAACCACTCGGCGCATAAGGGCTAACAAATCCCAGCAGGGAGATGAGAGTGCGGAATCACCGCCCGCCCAAACATCCTGGTAAGAAAATAGAGCAACAACAACGAAACAATGGCTGCAGTAGCTGAAATGAGATGATAATGCGTGTATGCAACAACTAGCATAACTCATATGCAAAACAGCAATCACAACAGTAAACATACACAACCATCTCACGATATCAGCAACTACAATTCACTCAAGCCATAACCTGCTGATTCACAAGCTCCAAATCCGTACCTTAATTCTGAGCACAATTACCACAACAAGGGACCCGAGAGATCTCATTGAAACCTGCTAAACACACAACGCACAGATCTCAAAAGCTACCCAGAAGGTCACGATAATTCACAGTAACTTACGGCTGGGAGTTACACACTACAACCAGCAATTACTCTATCATTCTACTCAACGGGAAGCTCAATAACAAAGCTCTAAGGTAAGATCTTATCGCTTATTCGAAAGGCTATCTGAATAGCGAACACACGGCTGAAGTAACCAACTTCGCGATCTTACTACCATCTAACAACAGCCTCCGAGAATGGTATAGAATGAAAGAGCTTCACGATAGGAGTCCAGCACTACCTCAAACGTACTAAGCAGTGACCGAAAACGACGGGAATTGCCGAAGAAATGCTACGGTTAACAGTGTTCTAGGGTTCGAAGCAACGACCAACAATCGGGAGAATATATCGCTAAGTATGGAATCTGTTAATCAAATCGAAGACCAAATCTTCTCATATATATACACTTCTCACCTGCTGACAGCAACAAGAACTACTTCACCGACAAAACCAGTCGACAATGCTGAGAACCCAACTAGCAGGCATTGCTGTTAACACAACCAGCAATCGCAAAATAAACCAACAGCTGAATCCTTCGAACAACGCTAAACAAAACGGTGTCGCATCAACTTAACCAAAAGACGTCGCATAGCACACGTCATCATATCTGTCGACAGCTGATCACCTAAACCAACAACTGGATAAAATAACGCAACAGATTCCTCAACAGTAAACGTATAACGCGACCACTAGCTGATTCCCAAAACGCTGCGTTTCAACTAAATGCAAACGGCGTCGCATGACCCAACAGCTGATCGCTACTAGAGGAAACACACCAACTGCTGAATTCCCAAAACGACGTAGTTTCACCCAAAGTCTGGTCGCTACTAAGAAACGCGTTAACAAACCACCAGCTGGTTCCTATTCACCAAGACGTCATCGTTTCAGAGTTCTATAACGCTGTCTGCTGATTCTTGCGACTAAAACACCAACGTCTGAAATCCACGTCAGCGTTGCTGCTGTTTCCTGCCAGCTCAGCATTGCTGCTGATGTAATATACGCGTTAAACAGATCTCACCAAAAATTCAGATTTCAAACTCAAAAATTCCAAAATTTCCGGAATTGCTCTAATTGTGATTTCTGACCCGAAAATACAAACAAAACCTTCAATAAGAAATCTTAACCACCAGAAATCTCAAAAATCCAATTAATCCAACGATTTATCCTCTATTACATTTCCAGGTCTCACATTTATCCCCCACTAAAAAGGATTTCTTCCTCGAAATCAAACAACAATTCCGGAAATACAATATAGCACAGAGAGCCAAAACAGAAAATCGCCCAACACATGGCCAAGATTTCAAGATAACTGAGCAAAAAATTAACAGCAACTAGGGGAAATAACAACCAGAAGCTACTAACTACTGGAAATCTAGCACCACATCTACTCAAACAGATGCGGGCACTCGCGCTGCACCTTTTCTTCCAGCTCCCAAGTAGCTTCTTCCCTACCATGTTTGCTCCATTGCACCATCACCAACGGAATGGTCTTATTCATAAATTGTTTCTCTTTTCTGCCTAGGATCTGCAAGGGATAATCCTGATAGCTCAACGTCTGATCTAGCTCGACCTCGTCAGTTCTGAGCACATGATACGGATCTGGCTCGTACTTCCTCAACATGGAAACATGAAAGACATCAAGTAGAGAAGATAATTCTGGAGGCAATAACAGCCGATACGCTAAAGAGCCAATCCTCTCAACAATTTCATACGGTCCGACGTAACGAGGGGCTAACTTTCCCTTGTGTCCAAAGCGCATAACATTGCGAAATGGAGAAACCTTGAGAAATACCTGATCACCAACCTTAAATTATAGAGGTCGACGCCTCTTATTCGCATAACTGGCTTGGCGATCCTGGGCAGCTTTCATCCGCTATCGAATTAGATCAACATGATCCTTCATTTGCTGCACAAAGTCTGGGGCAGATAGCTGCTTCTCCCCCACTTCTTTCCAACATGTCGGCGATCTGCACTTCTTGCCATACAAAGCCTCAAATAGCGCCATTCCAATCGTCACCTGATAGCTGTTATTGTAGGAAAACTCTACCAAAGACAAAGCATCTTGCCAGCTACCTCCGAAATCCAACACGACAGCTCGTAACATATCCTCCAACGTCTGTATAGTTCGCTCAGATTGGCCATCTGTCTGGGGGTGATACGCTCTACTCATAGCCAATCTGGTACCTAGAGCTGCTTGCAAACTCTTCCAAAACCTGGAAGTAAACCTTGGATCTCAGTCTGAAACGATCGAAACAGGCACACCGTGCAATCTAACCACAAAATCCACGTACACTTTCGCCATTTTCTTCAGATAAAAGGTCATACCATACGGAATAAAATGTGCAGACTTCAACAAATGGTCGATAACCACTCAAATAGCATCGTATCCTCTGTTGGAACGAGGCAGATGCATCACGAAATCCATAGCTATGTGCTGCCAATTCCATTTGGGCACTTCCAAACTCTGCAACAGACCACCAGGTCTCATCCTCTCGGCCTTAACCATCTGATAGTTCAAACATCGAGCAACGAATCCAGAAATGTCGCTCTTTAGGCCAGCCCACCAGAAGTGCGGCTTCAACGCATGGTACATCTTTCGTGCACAAGGATGAACACTATGTCTGTTGCAGTGCGCTTCCCGAAGGACTTCCTCCTTCAAATCAATGAGTTTAGGAACAACCAGCCTGCCACGAAACCTCAAGAAACCATCAGAAGAAACAGAATAATCCTCAAGTTCTCCAGCCCTGACCTTTAACTTCGACTCGTGGATGGAAGGATCAGTCCTTTGAGCTTCTTGTATAGTCAAAACAATATGTGGCTCCACTTGGAAGGAAGAAACCACAACACAATCCTCAGCCGGGTAGAATCTCCAACCAGTAGTGTTAAGTTGCTCCTGATCCTTAGAGATATACAACGAAGCAAGCATCTCACTAGCCTTCCTGCTCAAAGAATCGGCCACTACCGATTTCCCATGCTGATACTTAATCTCGCAATCAAATTCCTTTAGCATCTCCATCCAACGACGCTGTATCATATTTAAGTCAGGCTGCGAGAACAGATACTGCAAACTTTTGTGGTCCGAGTACACCACAAATTGCTCGCCATACAGGTAATGACGCCAGATCTTCAACGCAAAGACCAAGGCTGCTAGCTCCAAATTATTGACTGGATAACGAGTCTCATGCGGTTTCAGCTGCCGTGAGGCATACGCAATGACTCGACCATTCTGCATCAAAACACAGCCCAATCCATTGAGCGAAGCATCAGAATAAACAACAAAACCACCTGATCCGGACGGCAGAGCCAACACAGGTGCAGTAGTCAGTTTCTCCTTGAGCAATTGAAACGCATTCTCGCATTGCTCAGTCCACACAAACTGCTTGTCTTTCTGAGTTAGTTGAGTCATCGGCTTTGCTATGCTAGAAAATCCTTCGATGAAACGACGGTATTAGCCAGCCAGACCCAAGAAACTGCGAATCTCGGATAGATTCTTGGGACGCTCCCAGTTCAAAACAGCGTCAACCATATTGGGATCCATCGAAATCCCCTCGGCTGAAATAACATGTCCCAAGAATACGACACGATCCAGCCAAAACTCGCACTTAGAGAATTTAGCATACAGCTGCTGGTCTCTCAACACTAAAGGAAAATTCTCAGGTGCTCATTATGCTCCAAAGGAGTCTTAGAATATACCAAGATGTCATCAATGAGCACAATTACAAACTGATCTATGAACTCTCTAAAGACCCCGTTCATCAGATCCATAAAGACTGCAGGCGCGTTTGTAAGGCCCGGGATTAATTGATTTAATAATCCAAGATTAGTTAATTTTAATCAAAGAATATAAAATCTAAGAATATTCGGAGTTTGGAATTAAGTTCTAATGTTCTTTAATGATTTTGGATTGAAATTAAATTAAATTGAGGGACGAGGACTGTTTTGCAATTTCTGGAAGTTCAGGGACTAAAGTGCAAATATGACAATACATATCTTATCTTGGTATGGAAATGATCAGCATGGCACGTGTGATTCACCTCTACTTCAAGAGAAATTCTTCAAAATATTGGAGAGAAAACCGAGACCTAGAAACCTTGAATTAGAGTTGATTTTCAAATCCTTGTAACTTTTGATCCGGGTATCCGATTTCGATTCCGTAAAGTGTTCTGGACTCCTTACGACAAGGCCTTCGATTTGATGTAAGTTTTTATGTATTTCATCATGTTTTGATAATCTGGAATTGGCAGAGATCAGATTATGAGGTTGTATTGGTGTTCTTGAACTTTTATATGTTCCGATAAGAAGCATATTGGTCTATATACCTGCTGATATGGGGGGATTAGGTTGATAGATTGCTGGTTTAGCTTGTATTTAAATTGGAATTGATGTATAATTGGATTGGATATAGTTTGAGCTATCTTTGAAAAGGAAGCTTGCTAGTATTGCTGATTTCGAATTCTTATGATGTTGTAGTGATTTCTACCCTTGGTAATTGATATGTGGTTGAGCAGATTTTGATATGAACTTGTTGTTGTTGATATATGTTTCAGATTTGAAGCACTTTCAGAATCGATATTGAAAGGTATAAATCGACATCAATCAAGATGGGATAGAACATTCGAGATAGAGATGATTCTCGAATTCCCTAAAACCACATACTTGAATGCTTACTTCGTAGTGATTTCTACCCTTGGTAATTGATATGTGGTTGAGCAGATTTTGATATGAACTTGTTGTTGTTGATATATGTTTCAGATTTGAAGCACTTTCAGAATCGATATTGAAAGGTATAAATCGACATCAATCAAGATGGGATAGAACATTCGAGATAGAGATGATTCTCGAATTCCCTAAAACCACATACTTGAATGCTTACTTCTCTTGTTTGATTACTTGACTGATTTTATGTGATGTACTTGTTTATACTTGCTTGATTAGCATGTATTGCCTTGATTTATTTTAGAATAATGCATCAAGATTATGTTTCATTCATCTTGAGCTCTACCTTGAAAAGCACAGAGGGCTGGTAGCCTAGAGTGCAAATGACGTTTGGGGGCTGTAGTTGAGTGGCACGGAATGTAGATTTACTTCTAGAGCTAGATGACTCACTAAGGTTGCACCAGAGTCAGGGGATTGAGATACTTGACGCCACCTCGATTGGGAGAGTCGGTGGTTGGTTGAGATTTTCTTCCCCGTGATCCCAAGAACCAAGATTTGTTGATATCAGACTTGATAGACTATTCCTTACACATGCATTGCATCCATGCTCATGAGATATTGCATGTTATGTTGTTTATACTGGGAATTGTATTCTCACCGGAGTCATCCGGCTATTGCTGTGTTTTGTATGTGTGCATGGCAATAGGTGGGGCAGGATCGAGTCAGATACGACCATGATAGATCAAGATGAAGATTAGCACGTGGTGACTTGGGTTTTAGCAAGAGTTTTGTAATATATGAAGTTGTCAAATATGTTTGAAAACAAGAACCCATGTACATGTTTGCTACTAGTGAGTACTAGTTTATGTTTGAGACTTCATGTATCCTAAATAATGAGGTTGAAGTTAAATTCATGGTTAAATTGTGTTTACCTCTTATTATGCATTTTAAATTGAATAAAAGAGTTATACAACAGAAAAATTAATTAATAGCATGGAGATCAAGTTGACAAAACTTTAGGGTCATTTAAGCGCACCACGCCGTATAAAAAAAAAATTTGTAGCTTCTTTTTCTTATTGATTAAATTAGATGAATAAAATTGTGAGTAATATTTATTCGACCCTTAATATGAGATTAGCAACACGAGGTCCCCACAACAGGTGGTATCAGAGCCTAAGTTTCTCGGACTGAGATAGATGAGCGGGGTAGATTGAGTCTGTCGGATTGATTTTATTGCATGAGATTGAATTCAATATATGATATGTTGTTATGCACTAATCTGTTTGAAAATCAGATATGCCTCCTCGTCGACCAAATACTAGACAACCACCGTTTGTCCCTCCGACAGAACAGACCAATGTACAACAACCGGTATCAGTACCTGGACTGGAACAAGGTAGTACATCTGCTACGGTGATGGATGTGACCATTACACCTATGGAGACCTTACTGAAGAGGTTCCAATCATTCAAACCGCCAACATTGAAAGGAACGGAGAGTTCAGTTGAATGTGAAAACTGGCTTGAAGATATTGAACAGCTATTTGATTCACTTGATTACTCTGATGATCGTCGTATCAGATTGGTAGTACATCAACTTCATGAAGTTGCCAAAAGTTGGTGGATTACTATGAAGAAAGCACTTGAACATCGAGGTACGACTATCACCTGGTCAGTATTTAAAGCTGAATTCTATCAACGTTTCTTTCCAGTCTCATACAGAAAAGACAGGGGAGCATAATTTGCAAATTTAAGCAAAATCACTTGAATATCGAGGAATATGTGGCCAAGTTTTCTAGTTTATTGAAGTTAGATCCACATGTATCAGCAAGTGATGAAGCCATGGCCGATCAATTTATCAATGGCTTAAATCCAGATGTGTTTACATTGGTAAACAGTGGACGACCCAATACCTTTGCGGATGCACTGAATAGAGCAACGGGAGCGGAAGCAGGATTGTTGAGACAGAGTGGAGAACCTTTCATTCCACAGCCACCTCAACAGTCAGTACCAGCATCTGTACCACAGAATCCGCCATCGCTTCAGCAACCATCTTTCAGATTTGAGGGTGGAAGCAGTGGAAGAAAGGATTCTAGATTTCGGCCTAAAGGTAAACAGTTCAAGAAGTCTGGCAGTGGTTCTTCTAGTACTAGTGGCCAGAGGCAATTTGGTTCCCGTCAGAGATTCAGTGAGTCAGGAGCGTATTGTGGTAAGTGTGTTGGACGACATGCTATTGATCAGTGTCGAGGAGTATCAGGGATTTGCAATGTTTGTCGTCAACCTGGTCATTATGCCAAAGTATGTCCTCAAAGAGCAACTGGTGCTAGGGATTCTCGATCAGTACCCCAGGTGGAAAGGGAATCAGTGCATTCATTTCAGCCTCAGCAACAGACTAGACCAGGGGGAAGCCAGACCGTGACTCAACCTCCGAGGCAACAGGCCCGAGTATTTGCACGTACTGAGGAACGGGCCCAGGCAGCACCTGATGATCTCATAGCAGGTAATTTCTTTCTTTATGGTTATCCTGCCTATGTTTTGATAGATACAGGTGCATCTCATACATTCATATCTGAGAGATTTGCTATGTTGCATTCTTTATCGTCTGAGTCGTTGCCTGATGTTGTTGCTATTTCTTCACCTTTGGGTGAAGGCCTGGTATCTGTTAGAGTGATTAGACATTGAATTTTACAATATGACGGAAATGAAATAGATTTGGATTGTATAGTACTTGGGTTATCAGATTTCTATTGTATTATTGGCATAGACATGCTAACCAAGTACAGGGCGACCGTGGATTGTTTCCAGAAAGTGGTTAGATTCAAACCAGAGATGGCTAATGAATGGAAATTCTACGGTAAGGGTTCTAGAGCTAAGATCCTTTTAATATCCGTGTTATCTATGACCCGTCTATTGCAGAAAGGGGCAGAAGGATTTTTGATTTATGCAGTAGATGTATTGAAATGTGGTCCAGCATTGATAGATATACCAGTTGTACAAGATGATGGTCCCGGAAATAGGATCACTAAGCAAATAGGAGTTCAGAAGGGGGGGTTGAATGAACTCCTTCGATTTTTCTATTTCAAAGGTTCTTTTAAAAAACTTTTGGATTCTCAGTTATAAGCAAACTTCTCAGCCAACTAAAATAAGTGCGGAAAAAGGCCGATTAGTTTGTGAACAATGAGCTAAGCGCAACTCAAAATAAATGCGTAAATAAAAGTTTGAGTCGAGAGTTTGTTTCTGGAAGTTCGGATATGAATATCCTACGTCTCCCCTTCTTCCTCCTCGGAAGGTATCACTAGAAGACTTTGATACAAGTAGACAATCTACAAGCACCCAATCCCAAAGCCAACAGCCTTGAGAACTCCTAGCACTTCACAACGCTTCACGCAGACTTCGCTGCTGGTTTACAATGATTTTGAACGTTTTACGAACTTCTTAAAAGACAGTTCGTTTACAGACTCTATCAAATATATCAATGAGAACACGAATCAAGAGACTGTAAATTGACTCGAAAGTTTATCTAATGAAGATCAAAACGAAATGTTCTTCGAGTCTTGAGCTTTTTGAAATATCAATGAAGTGAAA
>KV006934.1:13663-25858 GCA_001598015.1 Dorcoceras hygrometricum
AAGAAGTTTGGGAAATATTTGAGAAGATCTTTCAACCCTGCTACTACTTCTTTCAATAATTATAACAAATCCGATAAAGTCTCTACTGATTTGAAATGTTATAATTGTGATCGTCCAGGTCATTTTGCTGCTGATTGCAACAGACCAAAGAAAGACGATAGGTACAAGAGAGAAGAAAGAAGAGCTGATGATCGCTACAGAAAAGACGAGCGATACAAACGCGACGACGAAGACAATGAAAGAAATGTCGAGAAGTCCAAGGACAAGTCCAAGGACAAGTATAAAGAAAGATCAAGCGACAGGAAGATGAAGAACAGCAATAAAAGATTCAGCCGCAAGCATGATCGCAAAGTATTCTGTTGGCTCTCGTGTTGAAGTGGAATCCTGAATTTTTTTTAGTGTTATTTATATTTCACATATGAAAACACTGAATTAATTAAATTAGATAAAGTTAGAAATAACCATGTTCTTCATTTCTGTCCTCAACTCAAGAGCTGTCTTTCCAATGAGCTCAAAACATTCTCTATCCCATAGCAGGAAAAGAGCATTTCCAGTGTTATCTACAACCCGCACTTGAATCTTGAATCTAATCATTAATGAGCCAAGCCATTTATTTGTCAATAAATTGTAAATATCAAATTTTTTGTATTAAATAACACACTTAAAATTTATATCCTATAAACAAACCTCAAATGCCCGGGTGTATCGAAATGGTCACACCTTTCACAATAAAACTTGTCACCAACTGAAGTGAGTTTCTTTGGACACTTTTTACAGGATATATATGACCAATCTACATGTGACTCTACACATACAATTCTTGCATAGACCCAAAAACTTCCTACCTGTGTAATCAAAATTAAGCACATCCTAAAATTATTGAAACGTACAACTTTGTAATAAAACAAAATTTAACATTGAGTGCATTAACAAAGACCTCATTATTTTCTGAAATTTGCTCAATGGTACGAAATAAATCCTTTACTGTTGAAATATCATCCATAATTGTACGAGGTGATGGTGCTGAAACGGTGCTGAGCGAATTTGGGGTTTTGCAATTAGCAGCAACCCTACAGTGTTATGTTATATCTGGAATTAATGTTGTTACAAATTAATTTAATAAATATATTGAGTAAATGAAATTTTCACGAATTGCACAATTTCACCGAAACTCTCCTTTACTATCATTTTAGTGACATAGAATGTATTCGAATTCTGATTTCACCCCTGAATTGTTTTGACCGACACATTTGTAGAATTATGATAGCTGGATTGTTCACAGATTTTCCAAATGTGTCATGATGTCGTTGACGAAGTCTCCCCAAAGAGTACATGATAGCTTGTTGTCCCTTTAAAACAGTATGTAAGAAACAAAAACTTAGTTTATTGTAAAGTAAATTTTTTTAATAAGGAATATACATACTCATAATCTTGTAGAACAATATCGTGAAGTCTCGTTTCGCGACCTCCAAATTCTCTGCTTTGTGGTCAGTCCCGTGCCACCACTTGGCCAATGACATCTACAAAACAAAACAAATAATTAATAGACATTTGTAAAATTTGTCAAATCAAATAATTGAAACACATTTGTAAAATTGATTATTAACAATTCTATTAGTAGAATTTTATTACAAACCAAATAGCAGAGTTTCTTCAATATCTGCGTTCCTCACATCGTTGAAAGACTTGAAATCAAACATCATCGATGGGAATGAATCGTCGAAGATTTCGCATACATGAGTTTTTGTGATAAAACTCATCCTATATTTGTTTGCTGTTGTTTTATATTTCATTCTATTTTCCGCGACGATAATATTTTTTACTCAATTTTTTCACACAATGTTGTAGTGTTTCCCTTCAATTTTTTTTCGAAGGGTTGCAGTGTTGCTTTGTATACAGGTTATAATTTCGGAATTTTGAAGGTTGGTATGGGAATCGAGGAGTCAAAATGTAGAAATTTTAAAGGATGGAATATAATTCAAATTTTTTTTTACAGGGTTGTAGTGTTGTTTTATACAAGTTGTAATTATAGGTTGGTCTGGAAATCGAGGAGTCAAAATATTTGAAGAGATCGAAGAATTTCTTGGGAATCCTAGAAGGGACAGGGTTGTAGTGTTGTTTTGTATACATGTTGTAATTAAAGGTTGGTCTGGAAATTGAGTCAAAATATTTTCGCAGGGTTGTAGTGTTGTTTTGTATGCAGGTTGTAATTAAAGGTTGATCTGGAAATCGAGGAGTCAAAATATGTAGAAATTTTAAATGATCAAATATAATTTATATTTCGAAATTCTAAAATTTTGTTTTGTAATTAAGTTAATATTTTAATATAATATATATTTTGAAATTCTAAAAGTTAATTAATTTGTTTTGTAATTATATTTAATATTTTAATAAGAAATTGAGTAGTCGAAATAAATATTTATATTTTCTCGAAAGTTTAAATGGTCAAATATAATTTATTTTCTTCTCGTAATTAGAATTAAAAAGGAACAAACAATAAGATTTGTTATGCAATTTTCTATAATTATTTTAATCATAAATTGAGTAGTCGAAATAAATATTAGTATTTTCTCGAAATTCTAAATGGTCAAATATAATTTATTTTTGTCTCGAAATTAAAAAGGAACAAAAAATAAGATTTGTTATGTCAACTTTCTGTAATTAGAATTGATTTTTGGCAGGAACTTTCCATTTTTGGCAAAAACTCAGTATTATATATATAGCTAATATTATTTATTTTCTTTTTATTTTTATATCCATATAAGTGTTGGAGATGTACAATTATATTTTCTTTATTGTACGAAAAAATAAGTTTATATAATCGCTATGAAGAGAGTATCAATTTTCATTTTCAACTTATTAACTTTTCTTTCTTGTAACTTTATCATTTTTCTACTTGGTGTTAATTAGCATTTCAGAATCAGATGGACAATAGCTTAAATATTAGTATTTAGTTAGAATGATATAACGTTTTTACTATTTTAGTTATACTACAAGATAAATATTAAGGTAAAATATTTCCAAGGACAAAATATAAACAAAACAAATTAAATAGGGCAAAAATAATATCTTTGTTATTCTCGAATTTTCTTACAACAAAATAAACAAAATTATAATAAAACTAAAGATTTTTCATAGAAAAGAGTCCTATGTGAGGGCAAAAATCTGTTATTTATGGAAAATAATCTGATTTCTTGATGCAACTGAAGTAATTTTTTTGTGAATCATCTTTGGGAAATTTTGCAATTTGCAGGAGGTTTTACGGATGATTTTTTAAAATATTATAAGTTCGTAACACATCGTATATTTTGTATAGGCTGACATGATGTTTTTGGGCTTTTAGGACTAAATGCTATGTGCCCAATAATGTGCAACTTTATCGCAGCCTTGCTTTTTTTTTTTTCGGAATGAAATGCTTTATAAATTTTTTAGCAGAATTCGTAAACTATGCAAACAAAGGCAATTTGAATACTTTTGAAAAGAAATTTAACAATAAAAATTATCAACACACACACTTACGAAGTAGCGATGAGTTAAACTACTTATGTTGATTCTTTGTTAACCGAGAAATAGGGCAACAACCTCAAAAGGACTGAGGTTTTTCCGTGTCTACGACACAAAACGATCATACTTCGCATAAGTTCCACTGTTAGTCAAGAATGAGAAGTTCGGATAATAAGAACATGCAAGAATATGAATGAAGCACACCCTATCGAGGTATATATTATATATAATGTATATTGTGCACAAAATTTAGATTCCCCTTTGAGGAGATCGACATTTTTACATAGAAATTGATATCTTTGAGTAGAAAAAACAAATTTTTTGAATCTTATCTTAATAAGTAATACAGTCAATAATAATAAAAAAGAATCTCACTAAGAACTGCAGCATTTGTATGTGAAATGTCCAAGCAAATGGAGAAGAGAGAAGTACTCCTTGAATTCACGCCAAGGCTCTTGACCAGTGGAAGGCTCTAGTAAGTGAAAAAAATTCAAAAGTTTTCGTGTCGAAACGTAAACCTTCAAGCACGCAGATCCTTGTCTGATTCCCAAACTGCGTCCTTGGGAACAGAAACATCGTTGAACTTCCCGGCTCCAATCTCCACAAGCAAAAGGGGATCAGATTCAGATTCCTTCAGCTGTATAGAGGACAATAAACGAAGAAGCAAAACATGAATGGCTGGTATGTAGCCATTAGGTGTTTCTTCTCCAAAACAGAGAAATGATAATCTTCGTTATTTAAGAGGACGACACGTTAGTATCCCATACCTGATTCAATGCAGGCGCTTCTTCAGTTCTTTTCTGACTCTCGACAGTACAGTAATAAGAATATAGAACCATCCCAACCATCGCAACCAAAATCCCAAAAATGTTCCTCCAGCTGAATGGATCGCCAACCAAAACATAACCAAATGCTAATACTAAACAAGTTTTGAGATGCCCAAGAACTTGATAAGTGACAGGAGACGTCTTTCCTATCACAAGGAATGTGCTAAAATTAACAGAGATCGCGATCAGGCAGGATAGAACAATAAACACCTGCAACACAACAATAGAATTCTGATTCTAGATACAGCAGTTGGTACTTAAATTAGTGGAATAGTTATTAAGCCGTATCTTACTCACCAGCACTCGTGGGTTGTATTCAAAGGAAAATACATTTAGGCCAGTCAAAAGCTTATCCAGAAAAGGACCCGAGATGAGCAGGGTGGCTGATTGATATAGACAAGATTGATACAGAAGTTGGGTTGAAGAAATCTTGTACTTCTTTTGGATTGTATTGGTCATCTGGAATAAACTGTTAAGATCTCAAACAAATCCAATAATCCAAAAACCTAATGAAATGCATCTGAGTGATAGTCATGTCATGAACCCATAAGATAAACTCATAGAAAATTCAAACCACATAAGAAACATGAAATGCTGAAAGGCAATCATTCTGCTGGACCTAACAAATAAAAATAAAAATAGTTAATTTACAAGATTTTGTTTCAGGTAAAAAATCCTGAACCTTATAAGATTAAACCTGAAGATTGGTTTCTATGTTAGAATTGCCATTTAAGGATAAATTAAATAGTCCATAACACATACTTATATAAAATATAAACCATACTTGAACTGTGCAAAGTCAATCATTCTGATGGATTTAATTGTTTAAAAAATTTACACAGGTTTTGCCGAGTATGAGAACTCCTGACCCCTTGAATGATTAGTCCTTACGATCATTCGTCAATATGTGGTAGGATGAATGAATTAGATCAGTCTATCCTCTAATAGTGAAGGCGAGGAGCTCCATATGAAGTTTCAAAACCTTGACACTTATCATGAGTTCTGAATTCTAAGCTCAGCTAATTGTTTATGATCAGCGACTTCGGAAATAGTTTAAATTAAATGGGGATGGTAATGTGACTCTTTCCTTGTTGCTTCCAAGAAAAGTGGGGCAAAGTGAATTGCTTCCTTGTTTTCACAGGAATTAGCCTTCATAAAAGGGCAAAATATAAAGCCCATCTTACGGAAGCAGGAGCCTTAGGATCGAGTACACCCTTATAAGCTCCTATTCAGTTCATATTGCAACGGAAAGGGAAATATACAACACTCACCTTACATCCCCTTGTAAGCAGTAGTTTAAGGCACCAAGATCGCCCAGTGGCTTTATACTCATATTTATTTCATAATCATATTTGTATATATGCCAGTTTCACAAGTTTTGCATATATCACATATCTGAGTGCAGTCTGATAGCTCATTTCTCCAAACATTTGATCATGCAATCCTGCTAAATGTTTTTCTTGTGAGAGTAGGTCACTCAATTTTCAAAGTAAGTGGTAGTATCTCTATAAAAAATTGGAAGAGTGAGGGCCAAAGTGTAATCTGAATGAATGACATAAGGAATGCATCTATTAAGAAAAAGGATACAATTTGAGCAACACAAGTTGTGACAACTGCAAGAAAAGAGAGAAACGAGCCCAGGAAATTGAGCTGCAGATCAGTGATGGTGGCAATGCCGACACCTAAAAGAAGAATCCCCAGAGATAACTTTATGCTTTTACTGCATTTCGCCAAAAAACCAATAAAAAAATATTAGAGATAGAACAAATCAATAAAATCATGTTTCAAAAATCAAGCTTGCTTCAAACAGATGAATATGATGATAACACGCCACTTTTCTACGCAGAAGTTAGATGTACAAAACCGATGTAAGAAAATTATTATCTGTAACCATCTACATAGTTATCGTCAACAAAGATTATAAACAAAATCGATCAATAGAAACATGTTCCACAAATTAAAGCTTACTTTGTACGCAAGAAACAGATGATTAACACATTCTTTTTAGCAGAAGTTAGATGTGCAGAATGGATGTGAGAAAATGATTTTGTCCATTGCTATGTACATAGTTAACATAGGCAAAAACAAGTTGAGCTTAAGTAATGAGACAAATCCACTAGTCTAGCACTCCACACGGTCAAATTACATCCCCTTCAGAAAACAGTTCCCAGTAACAATATCTATTCAAGTGAAAATACAGATTGAATGACCATTCAGCTCGCATAACTATCTTTTAAAGAGCATGGCCGAAAAGAAACTTAACACTATCATTCAATGGTGAATCTGTGATGAAGCAAAAAAGATAAAGCATGAAGATTTATTTTATAGAAAAAGATACAAAACGATTTTCCACAAAGTATGTGAACACCCACCTGAATGTCTTGCTCAAGAAAAGGGTTTCCAATAGTACTGTGCATGGTATAATTGCCAGCTTAGTCATCTGGTCAAGTAATAAAAAGTAACCTTTAAGTCGGAGGAACAGAGCTCAAGGTTGAGCCAGTTAGTAAAGAAACATAAACAATAAAATTTTACCTGATAAAACCCAACAGAATTGAATCCTAAGCTGAGATTTAACAATCCAATCGAAATTCCATTTAGAATACCGAACCCAATCACAGTTTGTGAATCTATTGGTTTGTGCTCAAAAAACTTCATCCATAAAGCCACATGAAGAGAACAAAAAGTAACCAGTAGATGCCAGCTTGTCAAGGTTGTAGCTGTATAGAGGAAAACCCAAAGCAATGTCATCTCATAATGTGCTTGTATCTTATCTAATCAAGCTAACCCTTACAAAAACCTATTTGTAATGAAATGTGACTCCCAGTCCTCTCCACTACTTAAGTAATGCCTGGTCAGACTATTACAATATACAAAACGCTTTACAAGCAACCATTCAGATAACCAAGTTTAATCGGTAGGGGATTTTCACCATAGTGTCTGTCATAGTTTATCCTATACTTTGCATACCAAAAAAAAAAAAAAAAAAAAAATAAAAACAATCCCATACAAGCACACAAATCATTGCCATACGTCAAAGATTTATATGACATTTCAGATGTCATATGTGATTGATGGTGTGTATGTGTGTGTGTGTGTATATATATATATAATAACGTTTATCAGCTTAAGGGGGTGTGAGATCTGTCTTCCCAACTCCTTTGAGATCAGCTTAACGTAGCTCATTCAGATTCATGTACAAAACAGAACACTCAATTATCCAACTTCATATAAATTAAGCTAGTTCAACACAATAGCATTCAAATTTGAAGCACTGAATCCATTTCTCTCTCAGACAGTACTCCATCAATCAAAGCAGACCCGAAATCGAAATAACAACATGAAGAACAAAAAACCCACCGAAAATGAAATGCAAAGAACTCATAAGCGCCTTGTTACAAATCACTATGGAGACTGAGGAAACCACCGACAGAGTCAACGCCCCAATCGTCCCCAGCTGAAACCCCTTGCTATCACCCATCTCCCGGCCTCGCTTTCGTCTCCTCTTCTTCTCCTTCCCCTGAAACGAAAATCCCAACAAATCAAATCAATCACCAAAACCAAGAAACAAACACACTCTTGAATCAACCACAAAAAAAAAAAAAAAAAAGAAATCCGCACCTGAGCCTAATCGACTGAATAATTGAATGCCGGATCTGTGATTGAGAAACGGCAGGTATAAATTAGGTCGAAAAAGCTATGCAGTCACTGTAGATTGTTCACCAACAGTTTGTTGAGCTAGCGTGCATGTGAATTCATCGAATTTTTATATACGCAGATCGAATCGAAAGACAGACACAAAGAGGAATCTTCAATTAATTCAGTCAAATTTTCCCCTTTTCTATTTTCCTTTGACCAAAATCGATTAGCATTTTTCTATGTATATCGATGAGCTACACGATGTATGTTTCAAATAGTACTTCTGATGAGAACTTCTAACACTTGTAATTCACTCAATTCTAGGTAATCTTCTGGATTCTCTCAGTTATTGGAAAAGGCCAACTTCTTATTTTTTTTAAAATAACACATGCAATAATTCTTCTAAAAATTTTTATCAGCATAATTGTTTTGATTTGAGTTGGTTTTGTGAAGAGCGTAGCTTTTAGTTTTATGGTGATGTTTTTAATATATCACAAGACGATAATGTATATATTAATGTTGATTTATGGAAAGAACATTATAGAATATTTAGATTTTATTGAAGAATATTTATTTGATGTAAGTTAGAATCAACGTTTGTTTGTCTTGAAGAAGCATATGATTTAATAAATACGATTGATAACATTAGTTTGTTGTCAGTTGAGAGCATATGTTTATGCATGCTTGATAATTACTCCACTTTACATACAATAGTTGGTGACATTTAATTTTTTTATAGTATCATTCCTTCCATTATTTTCTAAGAACATATGTTCTTCAAATTATCTTATGATTGTGATTTAGTCAAAATATTACTTTTGACATTTTTTGTTTCATAGCGAGAAGTTTCTTTTGGTAGTTTAATTGTCTACGACTTTATACATTCTATTTTAAGAAAGGTTTTATTGTGGTCATTATTATGATATTTGTTTTAGTTGTTTACGCAATTGGATTATGTTATTTCTTGGATTATTAACACATGATGTCAACTTCATTAAAATGTGGAGTCGGAATTGTCTCAAATTGGGATATGAAATACCGGCCAACAACTATATTACATGCAAGAATAAAGTTTGTTTCATATAATGAAATATATTAAATGCTGATTTTCTTTATTTTATCACGTATAAAACCTTTGTATATAACATTTTGGTTGCTGCTCTTCAGCTGCGGGGCCGACATCTTACAATGGCATTCCATTTAACAAAATGCATCGATTGTACCATCTCATTTAATATCCGACAGAAGGTATGTCTTTGAAATTTCAATATATTAATACCATAATAATTATCATCTTATTTTATAGTTTAGATATTAAATATGTTGGATTAGATAACTGATCAATTAATATCTCATTCATTCCCTCCAAATATAAAATCAATTAAAATGAGTTTGTTTGGAATGGCCTGAAACATAAGTTACACTTGAAGATGAGACCAAACAGGAATCAAACAACTTAGGCAATTCCAATCTTCTTGATACTTGCTATAATTGTGCAAAAAGATATTAAAAATTGTACGTAATTTCCAGAAATACTGTTTTAATTATTACTATATATATCAGAGCATTAAATCAGTACATCAAAATCTACCTAATATACAAGATATAAAACCATTGAACTTGTGGACCATTTATTCTCAATCATACAGAAAAGCTCCACAGTTAACAATTAGTTTCCAGATATTTATAGAGACTTCAACATTCAGCCTCACCCAATCCCGACGCCTTATGACCCCATGTGAGTCGGCAAACGGGTCAAAGTGAGACGCCTATCATGTAGAGTCTCAATGACGTTTCGAGTCGTGAGGACTAATCAGTACAACCAAGACCTCGAACTTATCCACTCGACAAATGGTAACCACTTGGAAAGTCCGAAGGAGGATAGTTCGATAGATCACCAGGTCACTATCTATCTGCATGCTCAGAACATCACAATGTTCCCTACCAATGAAACATGGTACTTCGCATCGCAGATACTAGTCTTGAACTCGGACGGCCTTATCCTTATTTTGTGACGTTTCGAGTCGTGAGGACTAATCAGTACAACCAAGACCTCGAACTTATCCACTCGACAAATGGTAACCACTTGGAAAGTCCGAAGGAGGATAGTTCGATAGATCACCAGGTCACTATCTATCTGCATGCTCAGAACATCACAATGTTCCCTACCAATGAAACATGGTACTTCGCATCGCAGATACTAGTCTTGAACTCGGACGGCCTTATCCTTATTTTGACGGCCCAATCGACTAGGAACATGTTCAGAATACACAGTGACTATTAGATGTGTTTCATGATAGCCGTCATACCCACTATCACATCTAACATACAATTAGGTGTATTCTAGATCTTTACTCAACGCAATTGTTAATCATTATACATACAATGAAAGTAAAGAATGACATATAAAAGAATGCGAATATCATATATAAATATTGTCATATACAAGAGTCTATGAAACCCACACGCCACAGGTTGGCTAGTTGGGCATCTACTCTAACAATCTCCCACTTGCCCTAAAGCCAACTGCTCATCAAACGCAGTCCCATTGTTTCGCGATGTTTTTCAAACAACGGTCCAGGCAAGGGCTTCGTAAGTGGATCAGCAACGTTGTCCGCAGAGGCGACTCTCTCAACTGCTATGTCACCTCTAGCCACAATATCTCGGATTATGTGGTATTTCCTCAGTATGTGTTTGGATCTTTGGTGAGACCTAGGCTCCTTTGCTTGCGCAACGGCACCCGTGTTGTCACAGTACACCGGGACTGGACCAACTCCATTAGGAATGACGCCCAACTCTTGGACGAAATTCCTTATCCAAACGGCCTCTTTAGCAGCAGCTGATGCTGCAATGTACTCAGCCTCAGTGGTTGAATCCGCGATGGTGTCTTGCTTGGAACTTTTCCAAGAGACAGCACCACCATTGAGCATGAATACAAATCCTGAGGTTGATTTCGAATCATCCACGTCACACTGGAAGCTAGAATCTGTGTAGCCTTCCAGTTTCAGTTCACCACCCTCATAGACCATGAACATATTCTTAGTCCTTCGTAAGTACTTAAGAATATCCTTCACAGCCTTCCAATGCAATTGGCCGGGGTTGGCTTGGTAGCGGCTCATGACACTCAGAGCATATGCGACATCCGGTCTAGTCGAGATCATGCCATACATAATACTACCTATTACCGAGACATATGGTACACGTGCCATACTCTCTATCTGCTCATCAGTCTTTGGACACATGGACTTAGATAGAGTGACCCCGTGGCACAAAGGTAGGTGTCCTCTCTTGGACTCTTCCATAGAGAACCTCTTAAGTACGGTATCGATGTAGGTAGCTTGGGTGAGTCTGAGCATCCGTTTAGATCTATCCCGATAGATCTGTATTCCAAGAATATAGGATGCTTCACCCATGTCCTTCATCGAAAATCTACTAGACAACCATACTTTAGTTGACTGCAACATTCCTACATCATTCCCAATGAGTAGAATGTCATCAACATAAAGTACGAGGAACGTCACAGCACTTTTAACTACCTTCTTATAGACACATGGCTCTTCGGGATTCTTGATGAAACCAAATTCCTTAATTGTTTCATCGAATCTCAGGTTCCAACTTTGCGATGCTTGTTTGAGACCGTAGATCGATCTTTGAAGCTTGCATACCTTATGCTCGCTTCCAACAGATGTGAAACCCTCAGGCTGCGTCATATAGATCTCTTCCTTAATGTTTCCATTAAGGAACGCAGTTTTCACATCCATTTGCCATATCTCATAGTCGTACCATGCGGCTATGGCTAACAAGATTCTAATTGACTTGAACATTGCGACTGGCGAGAAGGTTTCATCATAGTCAACACCTTGCCTTTGAGTGTAACCTTTCGCGACCAGTCATGTCTTGTAGGTCATTACCTTACCATCAGGCCCAAGTTTCCTCTTGTATACCCATTTAAACCCAATAGGAACAATTCCTTCACGAGGGTTAACAAGAGTCCAAACTTTGTTAGCATGCATTGAGTCAAACTCAGACTGCATTGCTTCAAGCCACAAATTAGAATCAGCATCGGAAATTGCCTCCTTGAAAGTTCTTGGATCAGATCCAACAACTTGATCATCTTGATCATCTTCAAGGAGAAAACCATATCTCTCAGGAGCCCTAGGAACCCTTTCGGATCTCCTAGGTGCGACCATTTCTGGTACTGGCTCTGGAGGTGCAGGAGATTCACTTG
>KV006934.1:36800-47594 GCA_001598015.1 Dorcoceras hygrometricum
TCAGTATATGTTTGGATCTTTGGTGAGACCTAGGCTCCTTTGCTTGCGCAACGGCACCCGTGTTGTCGCAGTACACCGGGACTGGACCAACTCCATCAGGGATGACGCCCAACTCTTGGACGAAATTCCTTATCCAAACCGCCTCCTTAGCAGCAGCTGATGCTGCAATGTACTCAGCCTCAGTGGTTGAATCCGCGATGGTGTCTTGCTTGGAACTCTTCCAAGAGACAGCAGCACCATTGAGCATGAATACAAATCCGGAGGTTGACTTCGAATCATCCACGTCACATTGGAAGCTAGAATCAGTATAGCCTTCCAATTTCAGTTCACCACCCCCATAGGCCATGAACATATTCTTAGTCCTTCGCAAGTACTTTAGAATATCTTTCACAGCCTTCCAATGCAATTGGCCGGGGTTGGCCTGGTAGCGGCTCGTGACACTCAGAGCATATGCGACATCTGGTCTAGTTGAGATCATGCCATACATAATAATACCTATTGCCGACGCATATGACACACGTGTCATACTCTCTATCTCCTCATCAGTCTTCGGACACATAGACTTAGATAGAGTGACCCCGTGGCTCATAGGTAGGTGTCCTCTCTTGGACTCTTCCATAGAGAACCTCTTAAGTATGGTATCGATGTAGGTAGCTTGGGTGAGTCCGAGCATCCGTTTCGATCTATCCCGATAGATCTGTATTCCAAGAATATAGGATGCTTCACCCATGTCCTTCATCGAGAATCTACTAGACAACCAGACTTTAGTCGACTGCAGCATTCCTACATCATTCCCAATGAGTATAATGTCATCAACATAAAGTACGAGGAATGTCACAACGCTTTTAACTACCTTCTTATATACACATGGCTCCTCGGGATTCTTGATGAAACCAAATTCCTTAATTGTTTCATCGAATCTCAAGTTCCAACTCCTCGATGCTTGTTTGAGACCGTAGATCGATCTCTGAAGTTTGCATACCTTATGCTCACTTCCTACAGATGTGAAACCCTCAGGCTACGTCATATAGATCTCTTCCTTAATGTTTCCATTAAGGAACGCAGTTTTCACATCCATTTGCCATATCTCATAGTCGTACCATGCGGCTATGGCTAGTAAGATTCTAATCGACTTGAACATTGCGACTGGTGAAAAGATTTCATCATAGTCAACACCTTGCCTTTGAGTGTAACCTTTCGTGACCAGTCGTGCCTTGTAGGTCAATACCTTACCGTCAGGCCCAAGTTTCCTCTTGTATATCCATTTGCACCATATAGGAACAATTCCTTCGGGAGGATTAACGAGAGTCCAAACTTGGTTCGCATGCATTGAGTCAATCTCAGACTGCATTGCTTCAAGCCACAAATTAGAATCAGCATTGGAAATTGCCTCCTTGAAAGTCCTTGGATCACATCCAACAACTTGATCACCCTGATCATCCTCAAGAAGGAAACCATATATTTCAGGAGCCCTAGGAACCCTTTCGGATCTCCTAGGTGCGACCATTTCTGGTACTGGATCTGGAGGCGCAAGAGATTCACTTGGTACTTCAGTTGGTTCTCGAACCTCTTCGAGTTCTACTATTTTGCCTTTTCTATCAAGTAGAAATTCCCTTTCCATAAAGGTGACATAGAAACAAACACTTTTGTTTCATTGGGACAGTAGAAGTAGTATCCAATAGAATTCTTTGGATACCCAATGAAGTAGCATAAGATGGATCTAGTATCCAGCTTATCTCCCACTGTCTGCTTCACGTAAGCAGGACATATCCAAATCCTCATGAATGAGTATTTGGGCGGCTTGCCCATCCATATCTCATATGGAGTCTTATCCACTGTCTTGGTGTGGACATTGTTCAACAACATTACCTCCGTTTCGAGCGCATATCCCCAAAACGAGGTAGGAAGTTCAGTGAAGCTCATCATAGATCGAACCATATCCATCAAGGTTCGATTACGACGCTCCGCTACACCATTGAGCTGTGGTGTGGCCGGAGGGGTCCACTGCGAGAGAATCCCATTCTCTTTAAGATAGTCTTGAAATTCAGCACTCAAGTATTCACCACCTCGATCGGATCGAAGTGCTTCAATACTTTTGCCTAATTGATTTTCTACTTCAACCTTGAATTCTTTGAACCTTTCAAAAGATTCAGACTTGTGCTTTTAAGTACAAGTACCCATACCTAGAGTAATCATCGGTAAAGGTGATGAAGTATGTGTGACCGTACTTAGTACCAATGCTAAGTGGGCCATACACATCAGTATGGATCAAATCCAATAGGCCTTGGGTACGTTCAGGCTTGCCCTTGAAGGGTTGTTTAGTCATCTTTCCTTTGAGACAAGACTCACAAGTCGGTAGGGAGTTAATGTCTGACAAATCAAACATGTCACTCCTAACTAACTTGTTCATCCTTCTTAAGGAAATATGACCTAGCCTAGCGTGCCAAAGTTGTGCTGGGTTTAAGCTATCGTATTTCCTTTTAATTTTTGTTGTGTGTGTTTCGACATCGCAAGTTGGAACTTGTTTCAATTTAAGGTGTACAAATCGTTCTCGCGTTCCCCAATTCCAATTAAACATTCATTCTTGTATATATTGCAAATCGAATGAGCAAAAACACAAGAATATCCATCACTATCAAGCATAGAAACAGAAATGATGTTTTTAATTAATTCGGGAACAAATAAAACGTCTCGCAATAGAATCTGAAGATAGAAATAAATAAACATCTCCTATAGCTACTGCAGCAACTCTTGCTCCATTGCCCAGCCTCAAGTGGGTCTCACCCTCTCTAAGACGTCGGCTTCTTGTCATCACCTACAAATCATTGCAGATATGAGATCCACATCCGGTATCAAGTACCCAAGAAGTCGAATTAAGAGACATATTTATTTCGATATAGAACATACCTTTTGCAGTTCGCAACTGCTCGAGGTACTCCTTGCAGTTCCTCCTCCAATGCCCAGGCCTGTGGCAGTGGTGGCAAACATCCTCGGACTTGTTTGGCTTGGAAGCCTTTTCCTTGGGCTTCTTAGTGGGCTTTTACTCCTTCGCAGGGGTAGAACGCTTCTTACCCTTGCGTCTGGGCCCCTTCTTCGCAGAGGAAGAAGAGCCCATAAGGAGGACGAGCTTGTCCTTCTTTATGGTTCCCTCAAACACGACCAGCATGTTAACCACCTCTTCAAGGGTGGCTGCCAGCTTGTTCATGTTGAAGTTGACCACAAAGGGGTCGAATGCAGCGGGTAGTGAGAGGAGAAGCACATCCACAGACAGCTCATGTGGAAGTGGGATATCAAGGCCCGCCAGCTTTTCAACGAGCCCAATCATACGAACTACATGCTCGCGGACCGAAGTCCCATCGTGCATGCGGCTCGTCATAAGCTCCTTGACAGCGGTGAACCTCTCATGTCGAGAGTTCTCCCCATACAGTTCCTTGAGATGAAAGAGTATGTCAGCAGCATACTTCGTCTTCTCAAAGCGCCGTTGCATTTCGTTGGACATCGATGCCATCACATAGCATCGAGTCTTAAGCTCGTCATCCCACCATTGCTGAAGCGTAGTCAGCTCCTCAGGGCTGATATCGGCAGGGGCTTCCTTTGGAGGGCTCTTCTCTATCGTATAGAGGAGTTTCTCCGAAGCCAACATAATGTTGAGGTTTCGAAGCCAGTCTTGGTAGTTCATACCGGTGAACTTGTTGCTATCCAGTATAGCAGCGAGTGGGTTTTTGATCGAAGATATTTTAAAGAAGTTTATACTGAAAAGAAAAATAGACATGCATTACTAACTATATATGAAAAACGCTAAGACATAAAACAAGGTCATTAAGTTTTATGAATTACCCTCCCACTATTTTAACGATTTCACCACCCTCTAATGAAATCGGGAAAACAAGTTTCCTTAGTAGGCACACGGAGTCCAATCAGGCGATCATGGTCTCGAATAATATCAGCCAACCATGACCCCAAAAGGTAGAACCCAATTGCAACCGGTGCAACCTCCATGTATTTTACCTCACGTCCAGTAAGGGCCCAATAATATGACGTCGATTACTGTCACGTGTCAAGATGACCCATCAATGTTGAGTCGTGAAGGACGGTCCCCTTAACGTCCCCAATAATATGAGCCAACGTTAAAGGGAGTTCCAACCGACTCACAACGAGTGTCAATGACGTGTACAGCTTTCCGGCATACATAACCCCCTCAATAATATGAGCCGAGCCATGTATGCGGGTAGCATCGGCGTACACCCATTGTTGATGGAAGGTAGGGATAATTTAAACAGATTTAAATTCCCTTAGTTTATCGAATAAACTTTTAATCTTGATATTAGTTTTAAATTATATTTAAAACGAGGGATTTTATTTTTGAAAATTTGGTCTCATGCAATTTTAAATCACAATTTAAAATATGCGGATTCAACTAAACATATATATCGCATATATAAAAATTGGGATGATCGATCGCGAGATCTATGCGGTCCGTGGTTGCCAATCACGGACCTGGGTCCAGTCCTAGGTGAAATGCAATATGCAATGCAATCCTATTACAATAGCTTTCGGTTTTACAGATCTTCGGTCTTCAATATCTTTGATCGTCATGTCCACCGTATTCAAATGTTCTCCCACTAAATCTAGTAATTTACATTTAAATTGCCATGACACATATGGGATACAATTTGTAGGGGTAGGAACGGGCCACAAACAGACCCACTTTAAATGATATCAACAATATATATACAACCGAAATCGCAAAACCTATAGCATACACCTAACACATTGGGCACGGCTCTCGATCATCCCAAACATGCAATCAATCTAATTAATTTGCATAAATTTAAATAATCAAATCATATTTGATAATTTCCTACAAAATCATATTTTAATTATAAAATCGTATTTTATAATAAAATCGCATTTTGTCGACAAAATCATATTTTAATCAACAAAATCATATTTTAATTATAAAATCATATTCCATAACTAAAATCATATTTTGTAATTTTAATTGCATCATATTGGGCTTAAAACGATTTTAGGCCCAAAATCTCAAAAATTTCAAAATCGACCAAAATTGACCCAATATCGAATATTGGCCCGAAAACATCATGGGCTGCCCGGGACAGGCCCGAACAAAACCTAGAAGAAAATAGCCATCACAACGCTCCCGGATACATCGCCGGACGGCGGTCGCACGTCGGCGGCCGCCGCCAACATAGCGTGCGGCGCATGGCCGCACGCCGCCGCGCCAAGCGCGGCACCTCCCTGCCGCCACCGTGCGCCAAGCATGGCGCACGGCAGCACTGGTTGCGCCCATCCTCTTGCGCAATCGTGCGGGAAGCAGCGGCCAAATCTGCGAGCGATCATGCGCGCGGAGGGGCGCCGCCATGCGCGGCGGCGCCGCGGCCGGTTCCAATTTTTTTTTTGTTTTTCCGATTTTGAAAATCGAGATTCATGCAATTCAGGCAGTAAATGTATTGAAGGATCCGAGCCTAAGCTCTGATACCACTGTTGGCGACAATGGCGGAGCCGGATCCCATTTCCCGGGGGCGCAGCGGAAGTTAAAATTTTGCTCTGGGATACGTTCAATACATTAAAACTATAACGATAAACATACATAGGATGTTTGAATCGTTACCTTGCTGGCGTCTAGGCGCCTGACTCCAACCAGATTCACAGGGAATTCTGGCTCTTGAATTGTAGGCGGCGGTAGAACGTCTAATCAGGTCCACGACCGGAATCAAGACTCCTTCGTCAGCCTGCACTAGAAGGCCTGACGAATTCAACACGGACGGAAACTCCTCAGCGCGGTGGCCGGAACAAGTCCGGCGAAGAGGCGGCGGCGCGTGGGTTCGGCCGAGAGGAGAGGAGGTGGGCGGCGGTTTGGAGTGCTAGGGTTTAATGAGTGATCAAGTGTTGATTAATGCCCTAAGTCTTTAATTAATAGACTTGGATTGGGCTTGGTCCGGCCCATCTGGACTTGGGTCAGGCCCAAGTCCATATGAACATCCGGTTCAATTAAATCACCACGGTTTCATCATAACTCCGATCGACGATCAGATCGGACCGATCGACTCAGTTTCCAAAACTGAATATTATGATGCGAAAAACAATTTTTCAGATATCCTAGTCCAAAATTACAGTTTAGCCCCTCAACTTTGGGAAATCGCAATTTGACCCCTGTTGACTTTTAGGAAGTAGCACTCCCTAAAATCCTCTTCCTACGCTCAACACGTTGAGCTCAGTTTCTGTGCGGGAATCATGAATCCAGTACTTGTGTGACCCTCAATGGTTCAGGGATACAGCTAGCTGTGGGCCCACAACCATTGTGGCTCCGAAATCACAATTTCGGACTTGCCCAACGAACCATGGTAAAGCGCCTAGCAACATCGCCCCATGATCCCCTAGGTATCACTGATAATGCCTGCAAGAACCAGTTGGTCGTGGTTAGCGTACAGTACGGTCCTTTCAACACATATATCCCGATCAGATCAACGACCATTGGTAAATCGAGAGTCGCTAAAGATCCGATAGGTATGCATACATCTTGGAGATCGAATAGTGATATCGTGAGTGTTACTAGGTAAACCCATTTACCTAAAACACATCCAGTACTCTGGCCAGAGATTTATACACTATTATCCCCTCAGATAGCATAGGATATCCACGCATGAAAGCGAGCGGTGAATCCTCGACAACGAAGCATCGACTCCTACATGCATTGGAATCTCACCCAATCCCGCCACCTAATGACCCCAAGTGAGTCGGTAAACGGGTCAAAGTGAGGCGCCTATCATGTAGAGTCTCAATGACGTTTCGAGTAGTGAGGACTAATCAGTACAACCAAGACCTCGGACTTATCCACTCGACAAATGGTAACCACTTGGAAAGTCCGAACGAGGGTAGTTCGATAGATCACCAGGTCACTATCCATCTGCATGCTCAGAACATCACAATGTTCCCTACCAATGAAACATGGTAATTCACATTGCAGATGCTAGTCTCAAGCTCGGGCGGCCTTATCCTCATTTTGACGGCCCAATCGACTAGGAACGTATTCAGAATGCACAGTGACTATTAGATGTGTTTCATGATAGCCATCATATCCACTATCACATCTAACATACACTATGTCGCATTCTAGGTCTTTATCCAACACAATTGTTAACATTATAATCATAATGAATATAAAGAATGCCATAAAGAAATGCGAATATCATATATAAATATTATTGTACACAAGAGTCAATAAAAACCCACACGCCACAAGTTGGCTAGTTGGGCATCTACTCTAACAATCTCCCACTTGCCCTATAGCCAACTACTCATCAAACGCAGTCCCATTGTTTCGTGATGTTTTTCAAACAACGGTCCTGGCAGGGGCTTCGTAAGTGGATCAGCAATGTTATCTGCAGAGGCGACTCTCTCAACTGCTATGTCACTTCTAGCCACAATATCCCAGATTATGTGGTATTTCCTCAGTATATGTTTGGATCTTTGGTGAGACCTAGGCTCCTTTGCTTGCGCAACGGCACCCGTGTTGTCGCAGTACACCGGGACTGGACCAACTCCATCAGGGATGACGCCCAACTCTTGGACGAAATTCCTTATCCAAACCGCCTCCTTAGCAGCAGCTGATGCTGCAATGTACTCAGCCTCAGTGGTTGAATCCGATAGCAAAGCCAATGATGCAGTTGACTCAGAAAGACAGGAGGTTTGTGTGGACTGAGCAAAGCGAGGATAGTTTTCTGTTGTTCAAAGAGAAGCTAACTACTGTGCCCGTGTTAGCTCTGCCGTGTGGTTCAGGTGGTTTTGTTTTTTGCGCAGATGCTTCCTTGAATGGATTGGGTTGTGTGTTGATGCAGAATGATCGAGTCATTGCGTATGCCTCTCGGCAGTTGAAACCACATGAGACTCGTTACCCAGTTCATGATTTGGAGTTAGCAGCAGTGGTTTTTGCTTTGAAGATTTGGAGCCATTACCTGTTTGGTGAGCAATTTGTGGTGTACTACGACCACAAGAGTCTTCAGTATTTGTTTTCTCAGTCATATTTGAATATGAGACAGCGTAGATGGATGGAACTGCTTAAGGATTTTGATTGTGAGATCAAATACTAGCCTGGGAATATGAATATAGTTGTTGATGCATTGAGCAGAAAGGTTCAGGTGGCGATGCTGGCTTCGATGCAGATTTCGAAGGTCCATGAGCATCTTAGCACTACTGGTTGGCGGTATTACCCAGCTGAGGATTATGTTGTGGTGTCTTCTTTTCAAGTTGAGCCACAGATTGTTGCTAGAATTAGAGCAGCTCAGAGGACTGATCCATCCATCCACGAGTTGAAGCTGAAGGTGAGAGTTGAACAGTTGGAAGACTATACTGTCTCTTCTGATGGTTGTTTGAGGTTTCGTGGCAGGATTTTTGTGCCAAATCAGGTTGATCTTAGAGAAGAAATCTTGCGAGAAGCTCATTGCAGTAGATTCAGTGTCCATCCTGGTGCAAGGAAGATGTATCATGTCTTGAAGCAGCATTACTGGTGGGCAGGTTTGAAGAGTGATGTTTCTGATTTTGTAGCCCGTTGTTTGAATTGTCAGCAAGTCAAGGCAGAGAGGATGAGACCTGGTGGTATGTTGGAAAGCCTAGAGGTGCCCCAATGGAATTGGGAGAACATAGATATGGATTTTGTCACGCATTTGCCTCGTTCCAACAGAGGATGCGATGCTGTGTGGGTTGTTTTCGACATATTGTCGAAGTCTGCTCACTTCATCCCCTACAACATGAGTTATTATTTGAAGAAGATGGCGAAGCTGTACATAGATTTTGTGGTGCGTTTGCATGGTGTGGCAGTTTCGATTGTTTCAGCTCGTGATCCTCGATTTACTTCCAGGTTTTGGAAGGGTTTGCAAACAGCTTTGGGAACTAGATTGGCTATGAGTACAGTGTATCACCCTCAGACAGATGGCCAATCGGAGAGAACTATCCAGATTTTAGAGGATATGTTGAGAGCTGTTGTTATGGATTTTAGTGGTAGCTGGCAAGACTCGTTGTCTTTGGTTGAGTTTTCCTACAATAACAGCTATTAGGTCACGATTGGCATGGCACCATTTGAAGCTTTGTATGGCAGGAAGTGTAGATCGCCAGTGTGTTGGGAAGAAGTGGGGGAGAAGCAGCTGTCGTCCCCAGAGTTTGTGCAGCAGATGAAAGATCAGGTGGACTTGATTTGCCAGAGAATGAAAGCTGCTCAAGATCGCCAAGCTAGTTATGCGAATAAGAGGCGTAGGCCTTTAGAATTTGAGGTTGGTGATATAGTTTTCCTTAAGGTTTATCCTTTTCGCAGTGTTATGAGATTTGGTCTCAAGGGAAAGTTAGCTCCTCGCTATGTTGGTCCTTATGAGATCTTAGAGAGGATTGGTCCTTTGGCTTATCGGCTGTTGTTGCCACCAGATTTGTCTTCCCTACATGATGTGTTTCATGTTTAGATGCTGAGGAAGTATGAGCCAGATCCCTCGCATGTGTTGAGAACTAACGAGGTGGAGTTAGATCGGACTTTGAGCTATGTGGAATATCCTTTTCAGATCTTGGATAGAAAAGAGAAACAGCTGAGGAAAAAAAATTCCTTAGGTGATGGTTCAGTGGAGCAAACATGGTAGAGAGGAAGCTACGTGGGAACTGGAAGAGAAGATGCAGCGTGAGTGAACGCATCTGTTTGAGTGAGCGTTGCCTCAGATTCCAGTAGTTGGTTCTGTTAGAGTAGATGCCCAACTAGCCAACTTGTGGCGTGTGGGTTTATAGACTCTTGTATGAAACAATCTTTATGTATGATATTCGCATTTATTTATATGGCATTCTTTACTTTCATTGTGTTGTATAATGATTAACAATTGCGTTGAGTAAAGACCTAGAGTGCACTATAGTGTATGTTAGATGTGATAGTGGGTATGACGGCTATCATGAAACACATCTAATAGTCACTGTGTATTCTGAATTAGTTCCTAGTCGATTGGGCCGTCAAAATGAGGATAAGGCCGCCCGAGCTCAAGACTAGTATCTGCGATGCGAAGTACCATGTTTCATTGGTAGGGAACATTGTGATGTTCTGAGCATGCAGATAGATAGTAACCTGGTGATCTATCGAACTACCCTCGTTCGGACTTTCCAAGTGGTTACCATTTGTCGAGTGGATAAGTCCGAGGTCTTGGTTGTACTGATTAGTCCTCACGACTCAAAACGTCATTGAGACTCTACATGATAGGCGTCTCACTTTGACCCGTTTGCCGACTCACTTGGGGTCATAAGGCGGTGGTATTGGGTGAGACCCCGATGCATGTAGGAGTCGATGCATCGTTGTCGAGGATTCACCGCTCGCAGACATGCGTGGATATCCTATGCTATCTGAGGGGATAATAGTGTATAAATCTCTGGCCAGAGTACTAGAAGTGTTTTAGGTAAATGGGTTTACCTAGTTACACTCGCGATGTCACTATTCGATCTCCAAGATGTAAGCATAGTTATCGGATCTTTAGCGACTCTCGATTTACCAATGGTCTCACTTGGGGTCATAAGGCGGTGGTATTGGGTGAGACCCCGATGCATGTAGGAGTCGATGCATCGTTGTCGAGGATTCACCGCTCGCAGACATGCGTGGATATCCTATGCTATCTGAGGGGATAATAGTGTATAAATCTCTGGCCAGAGTACTAGAAGTGTTTTAGGTAAATGGGTTTACCTAGTTACACTCGCGATGTCACTATTCGATCTCCAAGATGTATGCATAGCTATCGGATCTTTAGCGACTCTCGATTT
>KV006934.1:52967-63416 GCA_001598015.1 Dorcoceras hygrometricum
GACTGGTCGCGAAAGGTTACACTCAAAGGTAAGGTGTTGACTATGATGAAACCTTCTCGCCAGTCGTAATGTTCAAGTCAATTAGAATTTTGTTAGCCATAGCCGCATGGTACGCTATGAGATATGGCAAATGGATGTGAAAACTGTGTTTTTAATGGAAACATTAAGGAAGAGATCTATATGACGCAGCCTGAGGGTTTCACATCTGTTGGAAGCGAGCATAAGGCAAGCTTCAGAGATCGATCTACGGTCTCAAACAAGCATCGCGAAGTTGGAACCTGAGATTCGATTAAACAATTAAGGAATTTGGTTCATACAAGAATCCCGAGGAGCCATGTGTGTACAAGAAGGTAGTTAAAAGCGCTGTGACATTCCTCGTACTTTATGTTGATGACATTCTACTCATTGGGAATGATGTAGGAATGCTGCAATCAACTAAAGTATGGTTGTCTAGTAGATTTTCGATGAAGGACATGGGTGAAGCATCCTATATTCTTGGAATACAGATCTATCGGGATAGATCAAAACGGATGCTCGGACTCACCCAAGCTACCTACATCAATACCATACTTAAGAGGTTCTCTATGGAAGAGTCCAAGAGAGGACACCTACCTATGTGACACGGGGTCACTCTATCTAAGTCTATGTGTCCGAAGACTGATGAGGAGATAGAGAGTATGACACGTGTGCCATATGCCTCGGCAATAGGTAGTATTATGTATGGCATGATCTCGACTAGACCGGATGTCGCATATGCTCTGAGTGTCACGAGCCGCTACCAGGCCAACCCTGGCAAATTGCATTGGAAGGCTGTGAAGGATATTCTTAAGTACTTGCGAAGGACTAAGAATATGTTAATGGTCTATGGGGGTGGTGAACTAAAACTGGAAGGCTACACTGATTCTAGCTTCCAGTGTGACGTGGATGATTCGAAGTCAACCTCTGGAAAATTGCAGTTGGAAGGCTGTGAAGGATATTCTTAAGTACTTGCGAAGGACTAAGAATATGTTAATGGTCTATGGGGGTGGTGAACTAAAACTGGAAGGCTACACTGATTCTAGCTTCCAGTGTGACGTGGATGATTCGAAGTCAACCTCTGGATTTGTATTCATGCTCAATGGTGGTGCTGTCTCTTGGAAGAGTTCCAAGCAAGACACCATCGTGGATTCAACCACTGAGGCTGAGTACATCGCAGCATCAGCTGCTGCTAAGGAGGCGGTTTGGATAACGAATTTCGTCCAAGAGTTGGGTGTCATTCCTAATGGAGTTGGTCCAGTCCCGGTGTACTGCGACAACACGGGTGCCGTTGCGCAAGCAAAGGAGCCTAGGTCTCAACAAAGATCCAAACACATACTGAGAAAATACCACATAATCCGGGATATTGTGGCTAGAGGTGACATAGCAGTTGAGAGAGTCGCCTCTGCGGACAACGTTGCTGATCCACTTACGAAGCCCTTGCCAGGATCGTTGTTTGAGAAACATCGCGAAACAATGGGACTGCTTCTGATGAGTAGTTGGATTTAGGGCAAGTGGGAGATTGTTAGAGTAGATGCCCAACTAGCCAACTTGTGGCGTGTGGGTTTATAGACTCTTGTATGAAACAATCTTTATGTATGATATTCGCATTTATTTATATGGCATTCTTTACTTTCATTGTGTTGTATAATGATTAACAATTGCGTTGAGTAAAGACCTAGAGTGCACTATAGTGTATGTTAGATGTGATAGTGGGTATGACGGCTATCATGAAACACATCTAATAGTCACTGTGTATTCTGAATTAGTTCCTAGTCGATTGGACCGTCAAAATGAGGATAAGGCCGCCCGAGCTCGAGACTAGTATCTGCGATGCGAAGTACCATGTTTCATTGGTAGACTTAAGGTGGACTTAGGCTTCATAACTAACAATTCATTTTAATCAAACCCTAGCTAAAAGCGCCGCCCCCTCTCCTCTCTCAAAAGCCGCCGCCGCCGCCTCGCTTCGCCGGAATTTGTTCCGGCCAACTTGACGAGGAGAATCCGTCCGCGCCGATCTCGTCAGGCCTTCTAGTGTAGGCTGACGAAGGAGTCTCCCTTCCGGTCGTGGACCTGATTGACGTAATCTACCGCCGCCTACCGTGAAGTGCCGGTTTTCTCACGAAACTGGTCGGAGCCAGGCACGAGTTGCCAGCAAGGTAATCAACAAAACACCCTATGATTGTGTTTGATTTTATTGTATTGATCGTCTCCCGGCCAAATTTTTGTTCTTCCGCTGCCTCGCCGGGAGGCGTGATCCGGATCCGCCACGGTTCCCCAACAGGTTCCTTGTTAATTCTTGGTAGATGTTTGCTTAAGTTCTTTTCCCCAGTTATCATGAACTCTTGTTTTGGAGTTGATTGATTTCGAGGACGAAATTCTATTTTAGTGGGGGAGCGATGTGAGACCCGAAAGCTGATGAGATTAATTGAGTTAATTAATATATCAGATTTGAGTGTGATCGAATCTGGGTGATCAGCTTTGAGATCAGCTTTGCGTTGATATGCTTGGAGAAGCTATCGGGTTTTTGTATTAGTCCTTAGAACAGTTCTGAAGAGTTAGAGTTCGGCGCGGAATCTGTTCAGTAGTGAGTGCTGGATCATCACTTGGTGCTAGCGTTCAGCAGTGGTGACGTCGGCAGTTGTCGCTGAATGGTTGTATTCAGCAGTCGTAGCGAGATCTGTTGTCACTGAGCAGTAGACACTTGGTGCTAGCGTTCAGCAGTGGTGACGTCGGCAGTTGTCGCTGAATGGTTGTATTCAGCAGTCGTAGCGAGATCTGTTGTCACTGAGCAGTAGAGAGCGCGCTAGCGTGTTTCAGCAGTGAGTAGCTTAACATCGTCATGTGGATTAGTTGGTACGTCGTCGTTTGGATTAGTTGGAACGACAGCGTTTTGGATTAGCGAAGAAGATTCAGCTGTGAGTTGCGTTAGCTTCAGCTGTGTGAGAGTTCTGTTGTTACGTTGCGAACAGATGTTGGTTAGTAGTTCAGCAGTGAGTAGCGGGTGACGTGTCCAGTTGCGACAGTAGTTCTCTGCGACGTCGTTTGAGTTAGTAGAGATCTGTTGCAAGATCTGTTTGCGAGCGGAAATATCAGTTGTGATAGCTTAAGTTGTCGGTGTATCTGTTCCCAGTTTCTGTTAGCAGTGAGATTTAATAGGGAGCTTGGCCTTGTTCTCTATTATTGTTCCCGACACTTAGAATATTTCCCGATTGCCAATTTCTGTCACGATACCCTAGCTACTGTTCACCGAACCTTATCTTCTTCGATTGCCGACGGTAGACAGCTTCGATTGAAGTGAGAGTGATAGCGTTGGACTCCTCTTGCTGAGACGCTTCGTTTGGATATTGTTTTCGAACGTTTGCTTGAAGCTGGTGAGGTGTGCGAAGACATCTCCCTTGTTTAGTCTGTTAACATTTCGCTCCTAGCTTGTTGGGGTAAGTGTTCAGACCTTGTCTTGCATTGTTAGAACTCTCTACCGAGTTAGATGGAGTAGGATAGCGCTGGTTGAGTTCGTAGCTCCCAGCTGTTGCTTTTCTATGCTTCGGACTTTTAGTAGTTGCTTGTGTTGGCTTACTAGGTGGTGGATCTGCGTTGTTCGGACCTTGTTTGTAGTAATTGTTGCACAGGAGATTTGAGGTACGGATGTGAGCTTGTTTACAGCTTAGGATTGAGCATGGATTATGTGCTTTGCTGTGTATGCTCTGTGCTGTTATCGTTTGTGCCTTGTTATGATATAAGCTGTTGCATTTGCATACACGCATTATCCTGTTGAGCTATTCTTTGCTAGCTATGCCTTGTTTCTTTGATATGAGAGTACCGGGATGCTGTGCTAGAGGTCGAGCGGGTAGTTCCTGTGTACCTCTGAGGCCGATCGGGTAACTCCCGTGTCCCTTATCTCCCTGTTGGGTTTGTTAGCCGCTATGAGCGGAGTGGGCAGCTCCCACATCTCATGAGTGGGCAACAGTAGGTGGAGTTATCTGTTGCATCTGGTATGGTGTACTGGAGATTAGTGGGTAGCTCTCATGTGCTCAGTATACCTCGTGGCCACTGAATATCTTTCCTTTGATCAGATCTTGCTGTTGAGCTGTTGTTGAGATCCTTTGGCTCCCAGCTTTCGGTTGTAGTCTTGATCCCTTGCATAGCATTTGCATATTATCTGTTGCTTTCCTTATGCTGTTTGTGCTGCTCTCCGTACTGGGGTTTGAACCCGAGGTCCTCTGGGGCTAGTATTTGTTGCCTGTGTGTTGTTTCAGGTTTTCCAGGTTTCTCTGCTGGTCGTGGCTTTGACCCAGCTGGAGGTGCCCCGGGAGGTGGATAGAGTGTCCCAGTTAGTGTATAACATATATGTACTAGTACTGTCAGCCGGGGAATGCCCTGTGCTTGTGGGATTGTGTTATCCGTTGTAGTACTGGTATTTGTATTTGTTTAAATGCTGTACTCTTGTACTAAGTGTTTGTAAACTGGGATATTTTAAGCATGGTTGTATTTTAAATTATATGTTTTAAACCGTCAGGCCTAAAGCGAAAAAAATTTGCCACTATTTTATTGCTTCCGCGTTGTGCTTTATGTTGTTTTGCTCTGATTTGTGCACGAGGCCTGACATGTGCTATCTTTGATTTTCCTGCACGAGTTTTGTTTGATACATGAGAATCACACTCTTTTACATCTGATTTGTTTGTGCATGAGTGTGGGTTGAGTTCTACCCCACTGTGTGATGTAGTATCTGTTTCTACTCCTGCTGGTGTGTGGTTGATGTCCCGTGAAGTGGTTTTGGATTGTGTGATTAGATTTGATGAGAATGTGTTGGTGGCTAACCTGATTGCCTTGGAGATTAGAGATTTTGATTGTATCTTGGGTATGGATGTGTTGTCTGTTTATAGAGAGACTGTTGATTGTTTCCATGGTGTAGTGAGGTTTAGGCCTTCATTTGGGGAGAAGTGGGATTTCTATGGTGCTGACTCGCAATCGAAGTTTCCACTAGTGTCTGCCATGGAGATGTTTAGTCTGTTGTCGCTGGAGAATTCAGGGTTTATGATTTATTCCCTTGATGTTTCCCAAGAATCACGGATAGACTTGAGCGATGTTCCAATTGCTCGAGATTTCCAAGATGTTTTTTCGGATGAGATTCCTGGATTCCCTCCGAGACGAGAGATTGAATTCAGCATAGAGTTGGTGCCAGGAACAACCCCGATTTCGAGAGCCCCATACCGATTGGCGCCAGCTGAGTTGAAGGAACTGAAGGATCAGTTGCGTGATCTTTTAGAGAAGGGATTTATAAGGCCGAGCATGTCACTTTGGGGAGCTCCAATTCTTTTCCTGAAGAAGAAAGATGGATCAATGAGGATGTGTGTTGATTTTCGGCAGTTGATAAAGCCACGATTACGAACAAGTATACGCTGCCGAGAATTGATGATCTGTTCGATCAGTTGTAGGGATCGGCAGTGTACTCCAAGATTGATCTACGATCTGATTATCATCAGTTGTGGATTAGAGACGCTGACGTGGCGAAGACGGTGTTCAGGACGAGATATGGGCATTATGAGTTTCTTGTGATGTCGTTTGGATTGACGAATGCTCCTGCTGTCTTCATGGATCTGATGAATCGCGTCTTTAGTGAGTACATCGATCGTTTTGTGGTTGTCTTCATAGATGATATATTTGTGTATTCGAGGAACTTCAGAGCATAAGGAGCACTTGAGACTGGTGTTGCAGAAACTGAGAGACTCACAGCTATATGCGAAGTTCAGTAAGTGTGAATTTTGGTTGGATAAGGTAATCGTTTTGGGTCATGTATATCTGCAGAAGGTATTTCGGTGGATCCTAGTAAGGTCTAAGCAGTTCTTATCTGGGAGCGACCTAGGAATGTTTCAGAGATCCGTAGTTTCTTAGGTTTGGCTGGCTATTATAGACGTTTTATCGAGAAGTTCTGGAGCGACCTAGGAATGTTTCAGAGATCCGTAGTTTCTTAGGTTTGGCTGGCTATTATAGACGTTTTATCGAGAAGTTCTCTTCAATAGCCAAGCCGATGATGCAGTTGACCCAAAAGGATAGAATATTTCTGTGGACAGATGAATGTGAGTCGAGTTTTCAGTTGCTTAAGGAGAAGTTGACTACTGCTCCTGTGTTGGCTTTGCCTTCGGGTTCTGGAGGTTTTTTTGTTTTTTCCGATGCTTCTCTGAATGGTTTGGGCTGTGTATTGATGCAGAACGGGCGAGTGATAACCTATGCGTCTCAACAGTTGAAGCCCCATGAGGTGAGATATTACGTTCATGATCTAGAGTTGGCTGCCATTGTTTTTGCGTTGAAGATTTGGCTTCATTACTTGTATGGTGAGCAGTTTGTGGTGTACACAGAACACAAGAGTTTGAAGTATATCTTCACTCAGTAGTTCAGAATATGAAGCAACGTCGTTGGATGGAATTGCTCAAGGATTTTGACTGTGAGATTCAGTATCAGCCTGGGCGGATGTACTTAGTGGCAGATGCTTTGAGTAGGAAAGCCCAGCCTGTGATGTTGATGTTGTTGAGTATATCCAAAGTCCATGAGCATTTGGGGACTTCAGGATGGCGTTTTCAGCCAGATGATCAGTACTTCATGGTTTCTTATCTTCAGGTTGAACCACAGATTGTTGCAGACATTAGAGCAGCATAGAGGACTGACCCATATATTCACGAGTTGAAGATTAAAGCCCAGAATGGTTAGTCGAAAGATTTTCTGTTGCTTCTGATGGATGCCTGAGATTTCGTGGTAGATTGGTTGTTCCGAATTTGATTGATCTGAAGGAAACCATCTTGAATGAGGCCCATTGTAGTCGTTACAGTGTGAATCTGGGCGAGAAGAAGATGTATCATGCCTTGAAGTCTCACTACTGGTGGGAAGGTATGAGGAATTACATATCTAGATTTGTAGCTCGATGTCTGAATTGTCAACAGGTCAAAGCTGAGAGAATGAGACTTGACGGATTGTTGCAGAGTTTAGAAGTGCCTCAATGGAATTGGGAGCACGTGACCATGGATTTTGTGACTCACTTACCTCAATCGAATAGGGGATGTGATGCAATTTGGGTTGTGGTTGATAGACTTTCGAAGTCAGCCCATTTCATTCCCTATGATGTGAGGTGTTCTATGAAGAAGATGGCGAGACTGTACGTTGACCATGTGGTTAGATTGCATGGAGTGCCCGTTTCGATAGTGTCCGATAGAGATCCAAGATTTACTTCCCGATTTTGGAAGAGCTTGCAAGTAGCGATGGGTTCGAGATTGGCTATGAGTACAGTTTTTCATCCTCAGACAGATGTCCAATCCGAGAGGACCATACAGATTTTGGAGGATATGCTGCGTGCAATCGTGATGGATTTCAGTGGTAGCTGGCAGGATTCTTTGTCTCTGGTAGAGTTTTCATATAATAATAGCTATCAAGTGACTATCGGGATGGCCCCATTCGAAGCTCTGCATGGTCGGAAGTGTAGATCACCAATTTTTTGGGAAGAAGTTGGTGAGAAACAACTATCTACACCTGAGTTTGTGCAGCATATGAAGGATCAGGTTGAGTTGATTCGGAGTAGAATGAAGACTGCACAAGATCGTCAAGCTAGCTATGCTAACAAGAGGCGTAGGCCTTTGGAGTTTCAGGTTTGCGATCGAGTATTTCTGAAAGTTTCTCATTTCAAGAGCATGATGAGATTCAGATTTAAGGGTAAATTGGCTCCTAGATTTGTTGGTCCATTAGAGATTATTGAGAGGATTGGATCTTTGGCTTACAGATTGCAGTTTCCTGCTGAGTTAGCAGCGCTACCTGATGTGTTTCATGTGTCTATGTTGAGGAAGTATGAGCCAAATCCGTCCCATGTGCTGAGGACTGATGAGGTAGAGCTGGATCAGACCCTGAATTATGTTGAGTATCCAGTGCAGATTCTGGATAGAAAGGAGAAGTAGCTGCGAAATAAGATTATTCCTTTGGTGATGGTCCAATGGAGCAGGCATGGACGAGAGGAAGCTACCTGGAAAGTTGAAGAAAAGATGAGATAAGAGTGGCCTCATCTATTTGAGCTTTCGCAGAATTGATTCATGTAATTTTCTCATCTGCTGATGTACGTGTTGAGTTATTCTGTACTTTGGTGAATGATTTTGTTGAGCATTGAGATATGCTAGATTGTTGATAAGCTTTGAGAATTCTGGAGAGTTGTGTATTTGTCTGGTGTTTTTCTGATAGTCCTTCGATGTGATATGTAGTTGCCTTTTGATTTCGAGGACGAAATCTCTTAAGGTGGGGAGGATGTGAGGACTGTAATTAACAGATTTGATTAGTGGCGTGTTATGAGCAGATTAGAGGAAGAAACAAGATTTGATTTCGTGAGATGATTTGGTCTGAATTGGAATATGTTAGTTGGTAGGCAACAGATTGGTCAAATCTGGTTGGTGATTTAGTCTCGAGAGGTATCTCGTACTGAGTAAGTTGTTAAGGATCTTCGGATTTGGCTTAGAAGTGTATCGGGTGTGAATTGTTGAGTAAGGAGAGAGTACGCGCTGAGTAGATTTGGTTATCGGGTGTGTATCGTGGAGTCAGATTTGGAGAATACCCCGCGCAAGTGAGGTAGAAGCGTTGTGAAAATTGGTTTGGTTCACGGTTTGAGTAGATTGGTTCGTATATTTTCAGATTTGAGCAAGATCTGGGTGTCCAGATATGACCCTCATGTGTATGAGTGCGTTGTCCTTAGCGAGAGACGTGACGATGTCGTTTTGGGTTACCCAGGTAGACGTGGGTTGAGTATAAGTGATACAGTGTCGTTTGGCGTTGGATGGGTATGATTGATGCGACATCGTTTAGCGAGCATCAGATTTGATGATAACTGGACCCTGATGCGACGTCGTTTTGGTGGTAGTCAGATCTGGTGTGGGGAGAGGAATCAGATTTGGTTAGCGTAGAGAAGTCAAAGCTGGATGAGTGCTCAGATCTGAGTTTGTCGGTACTCTCTATGCTGATTAACTGTAAGCTGTTGCATTGGCATACACTCATTTTCCACGATTGAGCTCACATCTGTTAGCCTTTTGTTATTGTTGTGCTAACCCGTTTGTACCAGGAGATGTTGTTGAGGACAAGCGGCAATACCGTGCTCCTCATCTCTCTGCTGGTGAGTTGTTAGCCGCTATGAGACGAGTGGATAGCTACCACGCTCTCATGAGCTTTGGAAACAGCAGGTTGAGTGATTTGATTATGCTTTGGTACTGTGTGTTGATACGAGTGGATAGCTGTTAGGACCGAGCAGCGCTGGTTTGAAAGATTAATTAAAAGTTTTGCGCTGCTAATCAAAAGATGAGCTGCAATAGCTCGTTGTTCTTGAACATCTAAAATAAACAGAGCACCGGAGACAGATCTGGTATGATTTAAAAATCATGCGGAAAATACCAGAACTGAATCCTATATTTTAAAACAACTCAAACAGATTTATGTACAACAAAAATCTGTTCGAGACTTGTGTGCTTGTGTGCTGCTGTATGCAATGCTCTAATACAAGCTAATTCTAGCTACACTGTCAACTGCAATGAAACTCTCTCTCGAATGATTAGTTGACAGCTTCACTTCAGATTATTTTCCCTCTGTTGGTGCACTGTGTATTCAATGTAATTTTACCACAGTATGTAGTAACACCAACTGAACGAACGCATAGCGTCTCGTTCACTCTGTCGACAGACTAACAGACTACTTCTTCAATGGCGTCGCCTCGAATATATAGCCTCTGTAAAATACTTCCCGTTGGAAAGCTTCCAAAAACTCTTCAGCGCTCCAGAAGGCTGTCTTGTCTTCTTTCCATAATTGTGCAACGCTCCTCTGTAAAGTAAAAGTACTTGCGTCCTTTTCTTTTGCAGGCTTCTTGTCGCTTTCGCCATTTGAAATAAGCTCAGCAGTTGACATCCAACTTTGATAATTCGTCAACTGCTTCGCTGCTGATTTAACACTGCGACTGGATCATCTTCTGCTGATATCTTTGTCGACTGGATGCTAAGCTCCGCTATTTCTTCTTTTCTTTGCACCTGCTGAATCTTCGCGCCTGCTGATTCTTGCGACTGGATGACGTCACCGATGACGTCATCACCAATAATCCATCTGCTGAATATCAACACGACGTCGCATCCTCTCTCTCGCTTCGCTTCATCTGCTGATTCTCAAAACGACGTCGCTTCAGCTTTTGCGCTTCTCTTCATCTGCTGATTGTGATGACATCAAGGCTGATGTCATCACAGCTCATTCCAAAACTAGCGCCTCTTCTCATCTGCTGAATCTTTAACTGTAGCTTCCTGCTGAACTTCATCGTTCCAGCTCCATCTACGCTTCTTCTTCTTCTTCTTCTTCTTCTTCTTCTGGTAAACGGCGTACTGTTGATGGATTCATCAACTGTACTTATATCTTTGCGACTGCTAACAGATTCGTCAG
>KV006934.1:68696-83026 GCA_001598015.1 Dorcoceras hygrometricum
CAGCTGATCTTCATCATCTCGCTAAACATCCAGCTTCTTGAAAGGCGACTGTTGATAGATTCATCAACAGCAACAGTACTTATAAATGAAATCTTCTTCTTCTTCTTCTTGCGTCTGCTAACAGATTCGTCAGCAGTACTTATAAACACGAATCTTCTTCTCTTGCGCCTCCAGCTGATCTTCATCATCTGCTGGTTTATTATGCTCCAGCTGGTTCAACTTTGGCCATCGCCTGATTAGAAACAACTGAATCAACTCTGGACGTCTCCATCGCTAATTCAACTGCTGATCCAAGAACATCAAACCAACTGCTGAACATTCATTGTGTGAACCATCTGCTGAATATATTCTTCGACCTGAAATCTGCGCACTGGAGTAGAATTGTTAGAATAACAACAGCAGGTTTTGTGTAATTCAAAACTTAATCAGGATCTGTAAAAACAGATCCAACAATAGCTACCATGCTCTCACGCACATTGTGGCAACTATCCTTTTTTTCAATCTGTTGACAGCTTTTGAGCTGGTCCTTGAGCTCCTTTGGCATCCTGATTCGTTTGTAGCCTGCTGCTTTTGTATCCTGTTGTCTCATGCATAGCACGTGCATTTATATCTGTTACCATCTATTTGCTGTTTGTATTGCTCTTCGTACTGGGGTTTGACCCCATGTCCCTCTGGGGATGGTTGTTTGGTTATATTTGTGTTGTTCAGGTTACCATGGTTTCTCAGCTGGTCGTGGAGATGACTCAACTGGCGGTGCCCCTAGAGTTGGATAGAGTGTCCCAGTTATATATATTGTATGATTATGTAATAGAGTCATCACTGGGGAATGTCCCGTAGTGATGTGATGTTCTGTTGCTGATTTGAGTTTTGTTGTTTGGGAGACACTAGATGCTTGTATGGTTATTTGCTTGTTTTCGGTTATTCGGTTGTGATAAAACCAATAGTTTAAGTATCAATGTATTTTTTTTTTGTCCGAAAATAGGATCAAAAAGATCCGCAGCCGCGCTTTGTTAAAAGACTTTAAAATTTTGCGCGCTGCTAATACACTGAAGCTGCAATAGCTCGATGTTCTTGAACAACTAAAAAAACACAAGAGGAAGAACACCGGAGACAGATCTGGTATGATTTAAAAATCATGCGGAAAATACCAGAACTGAATCCTAATATTTTAAAACAACTCAAACAGATTTATGTACAACATAAATCTGTTCGAGACTTGCAAGTGCTTGTGTGCTAACTGTATGCGATGCTAAGCTGAAATATAAGCAAGTGCTGAATACTGAAGACGTGTATGCGTGCTAAAGTAAGACTAATGCTGAATGAATAAAAGACACGATACTCAACAGGTTTGTTTCTGGAAGTTCGGACCTCAATGTCCTACATCTCCCCTTCTTCCACCTCGGAAGGCTCCACTAGAAGATTTGATCTTACAACTCGTGTACAGACCCAATCCCACAACCAGCAGCTGTGAGAAATCCTAGACTCCACAAATGCACAACAGCCTCAACTGTGTGACTAACTACATACACACGAGTTTTACGTCATCGTGCTTGGACGGGACTGTTTGAAACGTTTTGAGATTCATTCACCAAAGGATGTGAATGAATCTCTGTGTGTGAGATTTGATAAAATGTGTCTTGTAAAGTACCGACAGGGAATAGTACTTGCGTCCTTTTCTTTTGCAGGCTTCTTGTCGTTTTCGCCATTTGAATTGAGCTCAGCAGTTGACATCCAGCTTTGATAACTCTTCGTAAGTTGTCAACTGCTTCGCTGCTGATTCATTTCTTCAACTTCTGCGCTTTGCTACTTCTGCTGAATCTTCAAATACTGCGACTGGAATCTTGCGTCTGGATTGTAACTCTTCATTACATCTGCTTTCTTGCGACTGGATTCCATGTCGACTGGATACGCAAAGCTTGCGACTGGATTCATAGCAACAGCTGGTTCATTGAAGCTCTCGACTGGATGTGCTGTTGCTTGCGTCTGGATCCACTGTAGCTCGCGACTGGATCTTGCGACGGGTTATCAACGCAAAGTCTTCCTGCTGAATCTTTAGCGCAAGAGCAAAACGCTGTCGTATCAACTTATGAAAACGACATCGTTTTGCTATCGCTATCTCCAAATAGCATCTGCTGGTGAACAGTAGCTTGCGACTGGATTTCCTTCTCTACGACCTCGCTTCTCTCTTGCGTCTGGATGTACAAGCTACCTGCTGATATCTTGCGACTGCTTTCTCAAACCATCTGCTGAATATGATGACGTCACCAATGACGTTATCAACGCTAATCCATCTGCTGAATCTTCGTCGCTTTATCTCTTCCGCTTCTCTTCAACGACTTTGCCTCATGTTCCAGCTGGTTCACTTCGCTCTTTAGCGCTTGCATCTGGTTGTCATCGTTCCAGCTGATTTACTATGCTTCAGCTGGTTCAACTTGGCCTCCGCCTGATTACGAACAGCTGATTCAACTTTGGACGTCTCCATTGCTAATCCAGCTGCCGATTCCATGAACACCAAACCAACTGCTGATCGTTTATATATTGCGAACCATCGGCTGGACAAATATAGCTGCTGCTGATCGTCTTCTTCGTTCTTAAAACCTGTACACTTAAATGGAATTGTTAGAAACACAATAACAGGTTTTGTGTAATTCAAAACTTAATTATGATCTGTCAAAACAGATCCAACAATCTCTCCCTTTTTGATTTACACAAAACCTCAAATCAACGATGCATGTTCTGACAATTCTCTCCCTTTTTGTGGGAATCAAAAAGAGAGTGAACTGCTGGTCTTCCCTATAATTAAAACGAAAAGCTCTCCCTACACTGTTACAACAAAAGCAACGTAACAGCAGGAGTTTTAATCTTTAAAAACAACACAACTTTTGGGAAGCACCAAATGCAATAGTATATGATTTTCAAAAGCGAAACTGATGCATAACTCAAAATTATAAAAGACAGTGACGCCACTCTCCCTATCTTTTATAACATGAGCTCAAATCATTTTTAAAATCAAAATATTGCATCAGCTGAAAATCCGCAAAACAGAACATTTAAAAACAAATCAGAGCATACAAAATATTGTTTCAAATAAACAAGTGCTACTGAGTTACTTAAATCTATGAAGAACCAGTACAGAGAACAGCTCAGATTTTTCTTTCTTCTATCTGGCCCCATGTGCTTGTCACTGAGCCTCGCTCCAAGTGATCTTACAGCACAACGAAAGTAGAGGCTTGGCATCTGCCCGAGACTCGCGCATCCCGACAGTTCATCAAGCGAAAAACCGGTTCTATATAAAACAAATCTGGCCTTCATAAAATAAGTTTTCAAAACAGTTTAAAACATTTAAAAACATAGCACATGTGTTTTAAAATCAGTGCTCGTTCAAGAACAACCTGGCTCTGATACCACTTGTTGGTCCGAAAATAGGATCAAAAAGATCAGCAGCCGCGCTTTGTTAAAAGACTTTAAAATTTTGCGCGCTGCTAATACACTGGAGCTGCAATAGCTCGATGTTCTTGAACAACTAAAAAACACAAGAGGAAGAGCACCGGAGACAGATCTGGTATGATTTAAAAATCATGCGGAAAATACCAGAACTGAATCCTAATATTTTAAAACAACTCAAACAGATTTATGTACAACATAAATCTGTTCGAGACTTGCAAGTGCTTGTGTGCTAACTGTATGCGATGCTAAGCTGAAATATAAGCAAGTGCTGAATACTAAAAACGTGTTATGCTGTCCTAGACTCCACAAATGCACACCAGCCTCAACTGTGTGACTGACTACATACACATGAGTTTTACGTCATCGTGCTTGGACGGGACTGTTTGAAACATTTTGAGATTCATTCACCAAAGGATGTGAATGAATCTCTGTGTGTGAGATTGTTACAATGAAGCTCTCAACTCTCTGTTTTTCTCACACACTAGGGAAATGCTCTAACAAGCTAATCTAGACTCAGCAATCGACTCTCGTGAAAGCTCCTCTCTAATGGCGGTCGATTACTTCGTCTTTCTTTTCATTTTCCCTCTGTTGGTGCACTGTGTAATCAATGTATTTCTGCAACAGTACTGTAGTCGCACCAACGTCTTCCCTCTCACTCGTCTGTTTTCGTCTACTCGTCCAACTTCTTCAATGGCGCTTCTCGAATATATAGCCTCTGTTTGAAATTAATCCCGTTGGACACAACATTCTTCCCGTTCCAATATGTTCTGTAAAGTACCGACAGGGGAACAGTACTTGTGTCCTTTTCTTTTGCAGGCTTCTTGTCGTTTTCGCCATTTGAATTGAGCTCAGCAGTTGACATCCAGCTTTGATAACTCTTCGTAAGTTGTCAACTGCTTCGCTGCTGATTCATTTCTTCAACTTCTGCGCTTTGCTACTTCTGCTGAATCTTCAAATACTGCGACTGGAATCTTGCGTCTGGATTGTAACTCTTCATTACATCTGCTTTCTTGCGACTGGATTCCATGTCGACTGGATACGCAAAGCTTGCGACTGGATTCATAGCAACAGCTGGTTCATTCTCTTGAGAGAAGTACCTGCTGATTTTCTTCATCGCAAAGAGCATCTGCTGAATCTTTAGCGCAAGAGCAAAACGCTGTCGTATCAACTTATGTAAACGACATCGTTTTGCTATCGCTATCTCCAAATAGCATCTGCTGGTGAACAGTAGCTTGCGACTGGATTTCCTTCTCTACGACCTCGCTTCTCTCTTGCGTCTGGATGTACAAGCTACCTGCTGATATCTTGCGACTGCTTTCTCAAACCATCTGCTGAATATGATGACGTCACCAATGACGTTATCAACGCTAATCCATCTGCTGAATCTTCGTCGCTTTATCTCTTCCGCTTCTCTTCAACGACTTTGCCTCATGTTCCAGCTGGTTCACTTCGCTCTTTAGCGCTTGCAGCTGGTTGTCATCGTTCCAGCTGATTTACTATGCTTCAGCTGATTCAACTTGGCCTCCGCCTGATTACGAACAGCTGATTCAACTTTGGACGTCTCCATTGCTAATCCAGCTGCCGAATTCCATGAACCCCAAACAACTGCTGATCGTTTATATATTGCGAACCATCGGCTGGACAAATATAGCTGCTGCTGATCGTCTTCTTTGTTCTTAAAACCTGTACACTTAAATGGAATTGTTAGAAACACAATAACAGGATCTGTCAAAACAGATCCAACATTTTTAAATTATGTTTTCTAAGTCAGGCCAAAGCGAAAAATTTTAAACTGATGTACTCGATCAGCCTAAATTGAGCCAAGCTGGTATGGGTAGATGCGAGCTGGATGGGCACACTGCCACAGCTCAGAATTCATCCAGAAGAACTCTGAAGTAGACCAGGTTGGAGAACAGCTCAAATGAAAAATTTGTCCAGATATAGAGGACAGATTAGAAACCAGCTGGTTAAGGTCAAACCAGGCTGGACAAGATGTTCGAGAGCAGATCAAGGAAGGAGGGACTCTATTTAGCAAAGTCATGAACCGTCATAAAATGAGGAAAAATTTGCTCGATAGAGGAACTCTAAGCTCTGAAGATGATGAAGATCAGCTCAAGAGCAGATGACAAGAGAAAATCAGAAAATTTGCTCAAGTGCGGTTGCAAACGAGAGCAGATAAGAAGAGAACAGCTAGAAGTAGAGACCATCTTGGATAGCACATTAGCAGATGCCATCAAATCTACGAGCTGGTGCAAAGAACCAAGCTGGTTAAGGTCAAACCAGCTCAGCAAAGCAAAAGCAGAGTTCAAGATCAGAATTGGACAAAACGACAAGCAAAGCGATTTGAACACAAACTTTATGCAGACTGCTTTTTAGTGTTCAAACGATTTGCTGTGTTGTCTTCTCAAAGTACAGTGCTCACGTGCCTAAAGTGAAGAAGAGCCTGCGACGCATTTTTGGACAAAGGACGCAAAGTACAAAAGTGTCAGAAGACTTTCAACGTCTACATCTTTGTGTCCAACGGATTAATCTCCACGACAGGCTATAAATAACAAGAGCAGAGCACAAACAAAGTGAGCGAACATAGAGAGAGTAAGGAGCACAAAACGAAAGAAGAGCACAAAGAGAGCGAAGTTTTGTGCGAACCAAAATGTAAAACAAAAGAACGCACAACACAAGCTCTAGGAAGACATTGGTGAAACCAGCTCGAACATGAGCACTTCCCAGTGCGTGAGATTTTATCTTCGAGATATTGAGCATACACTGTAAATCTCACACACGATTCACTCACATATATTTGAGAAACCTTACTATATTAGCTGAGTGAATCAAATACAAAACTCTCCATTGTAGTCTTTGGACAGAGACATTAAACAAGTCTAGTTGTCTTTCGCACTAAGACGTTAAAGAAGTGTGTGTAGCCTTTCTCACTGAGGCATTAAATAAGTGAAGTTAGACACGCACAGCATGCGGGTTGGTGCGCAATGGTGTTTCTAGGAGTTCTTGACGCTGCTGGTTGTAGGGGTGGGTTGCAGCGAGGGTCGTTGTAATCAAAGTCTTCTAGTGGAAACCTTCCCATTGAGGAAGAAGGGAAGACGTAGGAGATTCAGCTCCAAACTTTCGTAAACAAATTGCAGCGTATTTTCTTTACCGTTTTCCGCACTTACATTCATACTCATAGCATGATTGTTTAATACGCATAAAACTGTTTAAAGGCTTTCGATTAAGGGTTCAGTTTGAGTTGTTTCCGCATGATTTTAACTCATAACTCAATCTGTATCTCGGTGCACTAACATTCAAGAACACTGAGCTATTGCAGCTCAAAGTTAAAGAAACCAGACTGCTCGTGTTAAACCAGCTTGCAAAGGAGCTGGTAGTCTGGACCAGCTAACAGAGCTGTTGGTCAAGATTCACGGCGATCTGGTTTCACAATGTGACGGGACCAACAATTGGTATCAGAGCACTTTTGCGATCTGGTACCCTGTGTGACGGGACCAACAAGTGGTATCAGAGCTCTTTTGCGATCTGGTACCCCGTGTGACAGGACCAACAAGTGGTATCAGAGCAGGTTGTTATTGAATAGTGTATTTTTTTCGAAAAATGTTTTAAACGGTTTTAAAATTTGTGTCTGCTCTAATAATCCTTCGAAAGCTTGTCTATGTCAAAATTTTTAAGGCTTTCAAAACTCACTCTATAAAGGTAGGGGGAGTAATGACTACTGAATTGCAGAGCAATTTCTCGAAAGGAAAGAGCGGGCAACATCTCTTCTGTCGAGCTGACAGTTTGTACGAGATCTATGGACGCCAAGACCCCTTACGCTGATTTCGCTGAAGAATAGCGACTATAACAGTGTTCGGGAGAAGCGGAAGAGCTTCTGTGAATTGAATGGCCATTTATCCTTTAATCTGGATAGATGAGACTTTCACAGTGACATAATCTTGTTTTTTTAAAAAAATTCATACATGCATACTGTTTTCACAAATTGTTTCCCCAAAATATTTTAATTTCGAAAATAAAATTACCCGATGCTCTGTTGAGGGGGATTTTTATTTTAACCTTAAGGGGGAGACAAGATTTTAAACCCTTTTTGATTCCCACAAAAAGAGTGAGAAATATTTTTGAGCATAAACATACCTGCATATGTTTATCCAGGTTTTGTGTAAATCAAAAAGGGGATATTGTTGGATCTGTTTCTACAGATCAGAATCTAAGTTTTGATTCACACAAAATCTGTTACTATTGTACTAATGCTCTACGTGAAATGTGCAACCTTGCTTAGTCTGGAGTAGACACGAAGATATCCAAACTGGAACAGTGAGGGGATGCCTGAGCTGGACTGGTCGAAGATATCGAGCTTGAACAGTAAGGGGACACCCAAGCTGGTTCAGTAGTTTACTTCCAGAATGCAGGGAACACCAAGCTGGTTCACCAGCCTGGAGCAGGAGCATCACGATGATCAAGCAAAGAGGAATGCAATGAAGTGCAGAACGGATCAAGCACAGATCAAGTGCAGTGTAAAAATGTGGTGTTCAAATGCAGAGTCGAGCTGTTTTAGTGAGAGGCTAAACGAGCTCAAGGTAACCCGCGTAGATGGAGATGGGAAGAATCTGTATGCCGAGGGTACTTGATCAGCCTAAATTGAGCCAAGCTGGTATGAGTAGATGTGAGCTGGATGGGCACACTACCACAGCTCAGCATTCATCAAGAAGAACTCTGAAGCAGACCAGCTTGGAGAACAGCTCAAGTGAAGAATCTGTCCAGATATAGAGGGTAGATTAGAAACCAGCTGATTATGGTCAAACTAGCTGGACAAGATGTTCGAGAGCAGATCAAGGAAGGAGGGACTCTTTCTAGAAAAGTCATGAACAGTCATAAAATGGGGAAGAAATTTGCTCGATAGAGGAACTCTAAGCTCTGAAGATGATGAAGATTAGCTCAAGAGCAGATGACAAGAGAAAATCAGAAAAGTTGCTCAAGTGCGGTTACAAACGAGAGCATATAAGAAGAGAGCAGCTAGAAGTAGAGACCATCTTGGATAGCACATTAGCAGATGCCATCAAATCTATGAGCTGGTGCAAAGAACCAAGCTGGTTAAGGTCAAACCAGCTCAGCAAAGCAGAAGCAGAGTTCAAGATCAGAATTGGACAAAACGACAAGCAAAGAGATTTGAACACAAGACTTTACACAGACTTCTTTTTAGTGTTCAAATTGATTTGCTGTGTTGTTTTCTCAAAGTACAGTGCTTACGTGCCTAAAGTGAAGAAAAGCCTGCGACACATTTATGGACAAAGGACGCAGAGTACAAAAGTGTCAGAAGACTTTCAACGTCTACATCTTTGTGTCCAACGGATTAATCTCCACGACAGGCTATAAATAACAAGAGCAGAGCACAAACGAAGTGAGCGAACAGAGAGAGAGTAAGGTGCACAAAATGAAAGAAGAGCGCAATAAGAGAGAAGTGTTGTGCGAACCAAAATATAAAACAATAGAACGCACAACACAAGCTCTGGGAAGACATTGGTGAAACCAACTCGAACATGAGCACTTCCCAGTGCGTGATATTATCTTCGAGAGATTGAGCATACACTGTAAATCTCACACACGATTCACTCACATATATTTGAGAAAGCTGACTAGATTAGCTGAGTGAATCAAATACAAAACTCAATTGTAGTCTTTAGACAGAGATGTTAAACAAGTCTAGTTGTCTTTCGCACTAAGACGTTAAATAAGTGTGTGTAGCCTTTCTCACTGAGGCATTAAAGAAGTGAAGTTAGACACGCACAGCCTGCGAACTGGTGTGCAGTGGCTCCTGGTCGTAGGAGTGGGTTGCAGTGAGGGTCGTTGTAATCAAAATCTTCTAGTGGAAACCTTCCCATTGAGGAAGAAGAGAAGACGTAGGAGATTCAGTTCCGAACTTTCATGAACAAATTGCAGCGTATTTTCTTTACAATTTTCCGCACTTACATTCATACGCATAGCATGATTGTTTAATACGCATAAAACTGTTTAAAGGGCTTTCTATTATAAGAGTTCAGTGTGAGTTGTTTCCGCATGATTTTAACTCATAACTCAATCTGTATATCGGTGCACTAACATTAAAGAACACTGAGCTATTGCAGCTCAAAGTTAAAAAACCAGACTTCTCGTGTTAAACCAGCTTACAAAGGAGCTGGAAAATCTTGACCAGCTCGCGAGCTGTTGGTCTAGATTCACGGTGATATGGTTTCACAATGTGATGGGACCAACAATTGGTATCAGAGCGCTTTTGCGATCTGGTACGCCGTGTGACGGGACCAAAAAGTGGTATTAGAGCGCTTTTGCGATCTGGTACCCCGTGTGACAGGACCAACAGAGAAGAAGCTACATATGAGTTGGAGAAAAAGAGACTGTAACAGTTGCATCATCTGTTTGAGAATGTATCAGTTTACTCCATGTACTCTAGTTTCCCCATGTAATCTCGTAAGTACTGATTTCTGCTGTTTTCTGGTGCATACTGGTCTATACAGATTTTCGATGATTTCGGGTGTGTACTGGTTTTTGCTGGTTCATGCTGGTTTCTGGTGTGCAGTGATTTCTGGTTCCTCTGGTATTCTTTTTTTCTGGTGTGTATGTATGTACTTATATTTCGAGGACGAAATTTTCTATTAGTGGGGGAGAAATGTGTAGTTCTAGAGCAATCAGATTGGAGAATTCAGATTGGAGGTGGGATGTGCTGATCTGGGTCAAGCAATGCTGATTATCAAGCTGTGCTGATTTGATGGAGCTATGCTGATCAGGATCAGGTTGTGGTGATCGGGATCGAGCTATGCTGAGGGGGATCGAGCTATGCTGATCTGGTAGCACTGTGGTAATCTTATAAGAGATGTGCTGATCCGGTGGCACTGTGCTGATATAAGAGTTGTGTTGAGCTGATCGAGCTAAGCTTATCTAAGTATCATTGTAGTGTACTGAGTAGCGTTGTAATGTTCTGAGTAGCATTGTGCTGACCTGGTCGAGTTGTAATAACTCAATAGAAACATCTTATCTAGGAGTCAGTTCAGATGAGGCGTTGATGTCCTGATCTAGAAGTCAGTTCAGAGAAGGCTTTGACGTCCTGAACTGGGAGTCAGTTCAGAGGAGACTTTGATGTCCTGATCTGCGAGTCAGTTCAGAGGATAAACTGTGTTGTTCTGGTTTCACAATAGATAAGTTCTGGGTTTTCGTGACCGTGGAACTTAGATATTTGTTAAGTTAAATATTTCAAGTGTCGGGGCTATTGGTCATAAGTTATATCGTATTGTTTGAGAGCTAATCTGAAACTAAACCCCTTATCACTGTTCAATAGATCGACGTATTTCCTGGTTTTCGGAGATCGACTACTCAGTTTGAGCACGGTTGATACTGATGGAATCCTCTCTCTAAACCTGTCTTTTCCCAACCATTCTCGTGACCTAAGTTGGCAGAAGGAGGAAGAACGACGATAGCTACGGCGTGTTTTTTTTACACTTTTCGACCGTTTGGCTCCTTTGTTCTAGTCACCATGAGCTGTAAGTAAGTAGTACAACCAATGGTCATGAATGCATCTCCCACAACCAACAACGACAAGAATGCGACGGTGGCGGACAACGGACGTCATCGGGAGGCGACGACGGGGTGGCGTGGGAAGGTGAGGGAGGTGGCTATTAGGAGTAGGGCTAGGGTTAATTTGTTAAACCAATTTTGACACACTTCTGACAAGTGTGCCCCCTATGCCATATATTTATAGAGAATTCATGGTCTAAACTTTGCTAGATGGGCCATGGCAAGCCCAAGCCCATTGTACATTTATTTCAAGTCCATCGTTGTGGTTTCATCACAATCTCAATCAACGATCAGATATCGCTGATGCGTTCAGTACACAAAAATGTTAATTATGATGCAAAATCAAATTTCTGAACCACTGAATCTATATATGACAGATTTACGCCTTTCACCGATTTTGGAAGTCATACTCCTATTCTCACTTCCATCGCACTCAACATTTTGAGTTTCATATCCGTATGGGAATTGGGAAAGCAGTGTGATTCTCAGTGGTTTAGGGATACAACCACCGTGGGATCACTGTTAGAGTAGATGCCCAACTAGCCAACTTGTGGCGTGTGGGTTAATAGACTCTTGTATATGAAAATCTTTATATATGATATTCGCATTTCTTTATGGCATTCTTTACTTTCATTGTGTTGTATGATGATTAACAATTGCGTTGAGTAAAGACCTAGAATGCACCATAGTGTATGTTAGATGTGATAGTGGGTATGACGGCTATCATGAAACACATCTAATAGTCACTGTGCATTCTGAATTAGTTCCTAGTTAATTGGGCCGTCAAAATGAGGATAAGGCCGCCCAAGCTCGAGACTAGTATCTGCGATGCGAAATACCATGTTTCATTGGTAGGGAACATTGTGATGTTCTGAGCATGCAGATAGATAGTGACCTGGTGATCTATCGAACTATCCTCGTTCGGACTTTCCAAGTGGTTACCATTTGTCGAGTGGATAAGTCCGAGGTCTTGGTTGTACTGATTAGTCCTCACGACTCGAAACGTCATTGAGACTCTACATGATAGGCGTCTCACTTTGACCCGTTTGCCGACTCACTTGCTGTCATTAGGCGGCGGGATTGGGTGAGATCCCGATGCATGTAGGAGTCGATGCATCGTTGTCGAGGATTCACCGCTCGCAGACATGCGTGGATATCCTATGCTATCTGAGGGGATAATAGTGTATAAATCTCTAGCCAGAGTACTAGAAGTGTTTTAGGTAAATGGGTTTACCTAGTTACACTCACGATGTCACTATTCGATCTCCAAGATGTATGCATAGCTATCGGATCTATAACGACTCTCGATTTACCAATGGTCGTTGATCTGATCGGGATATATGGATTGAAAGGACCGTACTGTACGCTAACCACGACCAACTGGTTCTTGCAGGCACTATCAGTGATACCTAGGTGATCATGGGGCGATGTTGCTAGACGCTCTTACCATGATCCGGTTGGACAAGTCCGGAATTGTGATTCCGGAGCCACAATGGTTGTGGGCCCACGGCTAGCTGTATCCCTGAACCATTCAGGGTCACACAAGTACTGGATTCGAGATTCCCGCACGGATACTGAGCTCAATGTGTTGAGCATGGGAAGAGGATTTTGGGGAGTGCGACTTCCTAAAAGTCAACAGGGGTCAAATCGTGATTTCCCGCTGTTGAGGGGCAAAACGGTCATTTTGCACTGGGGTTCTGAAAAAATGGTTTTTCAGATCATAGTATTCAGTTTTGGAAACTGAGTCGATCGGTCCGATCTGATCGACGATCGGAGTTATGATGAAGTCACGGTGATAGGGATGAATCGAATGTTCATACGTTGGACCCGGGCCCGTTGGGCCGGTCCAAGTTTATCACTAGTCTATTTAATTAGACTTAAGGCTTTAATCATGACATGAGATACACACTACAACCCTAACCCTAGAGCTCCTAAGTGCGCCGCCCCCTTCCTCTCCCAAAAGCCACCGCCGCCGTCGGCCTCCACCGTCGCCGCTAATTGATCGGACTTGCTCCGATCAGTTTTTCGAGGAGAATCCGTCCGTGCTGATCTCGTCAGGCCTTCTAGTGCAGGCTGACGAAGGAGTCTCCCTTCCGGTCGTGGACCTGATTGATGAATCTACAGCCGCCTATCGTGAAGCGCCGGTCTTCTTGTAATTCCGGTTGGAGCCAGGCGCAAGTCGCCAGCAAGGTAATACCCCGAGAAACACCCTATGAATGGTTCATATTGTGTTATTATTAAAATTGTATTGAACGTTTCCCGGCCTAATTTTGTTCTTCCGCTGCCTCGCCGGGAGACGGGATCCGGATCCGCCACGGTTCTCCAGCAGTGGTATCAGAGCTATGGCTCGGATCCTTCAATACAATTGCTGCCTTATTGTATCTAACTTTCATTTTTTCAGAATCGAAACGAAACAAAATCGACGTTGCATCGGCCACGGTGCCTCCGCGCTTGGCGGCGCCTCCTCATCATCGCCGTGCACATGAGCGCGCGCGACGCCTGCGCGCTGGCCGCGCATGGCGCTCGAGGAGAAGACGCGCCTGTCGTGTTTTGGTCGCGCACGGAGGGAGCGCGCTGGCCGCACCTTGTTGCGATGGCGAAGCGCCGCTGCCCGATGCGTTGCGACGATGGTGGCCGAAGACGTTGCGCGCTGGCCGCGCATTGGACGCACGACGCCGCTTCTCTCGCCGCGCGCAAGTTGGCGCGCTGTTGGTTGTCCGCTTAAACAAAAAACAAATTGATGCAATTAAATTGCAAAATACGATTTTAATTTTGAAATATGATTTTATAAATTAAATATGATTTTGTTGATTAAAATTTGATTTTATCGACAAATTACGATTTTATTTATAAAATGCGATTTCGTAATTAAAATATGATTTTGTGGATAAATAATTTGATTATTTAAATTTATGCATTTTAATTAGATTAATTGCATGTTTGGGATGATCGAGAGCCGTGCCCAATTTGTTAGGTGTATGCGATAGGTTTTTGTGATTCGGTTGTATTAATATTGTTGATTATTTTTTTAAGTGGGCCTGTTTGTGGCCCGTTCCCACCCCTTGAAAAATGTATCCCTTATATGTCATGGTATATTTAAATGTAAATTACTAGATTTAGTGGGAGGACATCCGAAAACGGTGGACAATGACGATCAAAGATATTGAAGACCGAAGATCTGTAAAACCGGAAGCATTGTAATAGGATTGCATTGCATGTTGCATGACCCCTAGGATTGGACCCAGGTCCGTGGCTGGCAACCACGGACCGCATAGCTCTCGCGATCGATCATCCCAATATTTATATATGTGATATATAGT
>KV006935.1:1533-14119 GCA_001598015.1 Dorcoceras hygrometricum
GAAGTTGACAACAAAGGGGTCAAATGCAGCAGGCAGTGAGAGGAGAAGTACATCCACAGACAGCTCATGTGGAAGTGCGATATCAAGGCCCGACAGCTTTTCAACGAGCCCAATCATACGAACCCCATGCTCGCGGACCGAAGTCCCATCGCGCATGCGGCTCGTCATCAGCTCCTTGACAGCCGTGAACCTCTCATGTCGATAGTTCTCCCCGTATAGCTCTTTGAGATGATGAAGTATGTCAGCAGCATACTTCGTCTTCTCAAAACGCCGTTGTATTTCATTGGACATCGATGCCATCACATAGCATCGAGTTTTAACCTCGTCGTCACGCCATGGGTTAAGCGTAATCAGCTCCTCAGGGCTAATATTGGCAGGGGTTTCCTCCGGAGGAGACTTCTCTATCGTATAGAGAAGCTTCTCCGAAGCCAGTACAAGATTAAGGTTGCGGAGCCAGTCTTGATAGTTAAGACCAGTGAACCTGTTGCTATCCAGTATAGCAGCAAGCGGGTTTTTCATCGAAACCATTTTTATAGCAGTTATACTGAAAAGAAAACAGACATGCATTACTGACTATATAAAATAAACGCTAAGACATAAAACATGGTCATTTAGTTTTATGAATTACCCTCCCACTATTTTAACGATTTCACCACCCTCTAATGAAATCGAGAAAACAGGTTTCTTTAGTGGGTACACGGAGCCCAATCAAGCGATCATGGACCCGAATAATATCAGCCATCCATGATCCCTAAAAGGTAGTTTCCGATTGCAGCCAGTGCAACCTCCATGTATTCACCTCACGTCCAGTAAAGGCCCAATAATATGACGCCGTTTACTATCACGTGTCAAGATTGACCCATCAATGTTGAGTCGTGAAGGACGGTCCCCTTAACGTCCCCAATAATATGAGCCAACGTTAAAGGGAGTTCCAACCGACTCACAACAATTGTCAATGACGTGGGCAGCTTTCCGGCATACATGACCCCCTCAATAATATGAGCCGAGCCATGTATACGGGTAGCATCGACGTACACCCATCGTTGATGGAAGGTAGGGTTAATTTAAACAATTTTAAATACCCTTTAGTTTATCGAATAAACTTTTATCTTGATATAAGTTTTAAATCAAATTTAAAACGAGGGATTTTATTTTTGAAAAAATTTGGTCTCATGCATATTTAAATCTAATTTAAAACATGCAAACATGCGGATTCAATTACACTATATATCAACATATATAAAGTAACATTGGGATGATCGATCGCGAGAGCTATGTGGTCCGTGGTTGCCAGCCACGGACCTGGGTCCAATCCTAGGGATAATGCAATATGCAATGCAATCCTATTACAATGCTTTCCGGTTTTACAGATCTTCGGTCTTCAATATCTTGATCGTCATCGTCCACCGTCTTCGGATGTCCTCCCACTAAATCTAGCAATTTACATTTAAATTAACTATGACAAATAAGGGTTACATTTATCAAGGGGTGGGAACGGGCCACAAACAGGCCCACTTTAAATGATAATCAAATATTTAAAAACCGAAATCAAATAAAACCTATTGCATACACCTAACACATTGGGCACGGCTCTCGATCACCCCAATCATGCAATTAATCTAAGTAACATGCATAATTTAAATAATCTAATTATTTATCGTAAAATCATATTCTAATTACGAAATCGTATTTTATAATAAAATCGTATTTTGCCGATAAAACAAATTTTAATCAACAAAATCATATTTTATTACAAAATCATATTTCATAATTAAAATCACATTTTACTAATTTTAATTGTATCAAATTGGGTTTAAAACAATTTTAGGCCCAAAAACTTAAAATTTCAAAATCGATCAAAACCGGGCTCGGCATCGCATACCGGTCCGAAACTTCACGGGCTGCCCGGGACAGGCCCGAACCAAACCCTAGAAGAATTCAGACCAGCCGTCACGTCATCTCCAGAGCGGCGCCGGAGCGGCGGCAGGCCGGCGGCCGCCGCCACAAAAAATCGAGCGCGCCGCACGAGCGCACGCGGGCGCACGGCCGCGCGCACATCAGCGAGCCAGCATCGCATAATCGACGCGCAGCAGGCGGCGCAGGAACGGCACAACATCGCACGATGATACGCAGCAGCGGTCGGCCAGCCTTCGAGCGCGCAGCGCGACCATTCGCGGCGTCCAACGCGCGCAAAACGTGGCGCAGCATCGTGCGACGGGCGCGGCGGTGATGCGCAACCAGCGGCCGCTCTCCTCACCAAGCGTCGACCAGCGTGCACAAGACACGGCCAGCGTGCGTGCGTCTCATGCGTGCAAGTTGTCGAGCGGCGCTCGCCTCCCGTGCGCGACCATCGCGCACGTCACGCGCGTTCATGCGCGCGATATGGAGGGGCGCCGCCGCGCGCGGCGGCGTCCCGGTGGTCGACTCTCGATTTTCGTTTTCCGATCTGAAATTTGAGATGTCAGATACAATTCAGGCAATACATATTGATCAAATCCGGAAAAACACTGGCTCTGATACCACTGTTGGGGATCCGGATCCGCCCCCGGCTAGGCAGCGGAAGAACAAACAATGAAGGTCGGGAGACGATCAATACGAAAAAATCAAAACAAACTACGATATTCATAGGATGTTTAAACGGATTACCTTGCTGGCACTTGTGCCTGGCTCCAACCGGTATTACAAGAATCCGGCTCTTCTCGGTAGATTGCGGTAGATTATCGCCAATCCGGTCCACGACCAGATCCGAGACTCCTTCGTCAGGCTGCACTATAAGCGCTGACGAGATCAGCACGAACGAATACTCCTCGAAAAACTAGGCCGGAACAATTTTCGGCGAAGATCGTCGGCGGCGGCGGCGGCGCGTGGGCGGCGGCGGCGGCGTGAGTTGAGAGGAGGGAGGCGGCTGGTTTTAGGGTTAGGGTTATGAGAGTTGAGAGAGTAATTATGAAGTCTATTAAGTCTAATTAAATAGACTAACAATGGACTTGGACCGGCCCATCGGGCCCGGGTCCAAATGACGATATCCATTGCTGCGACTTCATCGTAACTCCAATCGCCGATCAGATCGGACCGATCGACTCAGTTTCCAAAACTGAATGTTATGATATGAAACAATTTTTCAGATCATCTAACCCTAAATTGAAAAAAGACCGTTTTGCCCCTCAACAGCGGGAAACCCCGGTTTGACCCCTGTTGACTTTTAGGAAGTCGCACTTCCCGAAATCCTCTTCTCGTGCTCAACACATTGAGCTGAGTATCCGTGCGGGAATCTCGAATCTAGTACTTTTGTGACCCTCAATGGTTCAGGGATACAGCTAGCCGTGGGCCCACAACCATTGTGGCTCCAGAATCACAATTCCGAACTTGCCCAACGGATCATGGTAAAGCGTCTAGCAACATCGTCCCATGATCCCCTAGGTATCACTGATAGTGCCTGCAAGAACCAGTCGGTCGTGGTTAGCGTACAGTACGGTCCTTTCAATCCATATATCCCGATCAGATCAAAGACCATTGGTAAATCGAGAGTCGCTAGAGATCCGATAGCTATGCACACATCTTGGAGATCGAATAGTGACATCGTGAGTGTAACTAGGTAAACACATTTACCTAAAACACTTCTAGTACTCTGGCCAGAGATTTATACACTATTATCCCCTCAGATAGCATAGGATATCCACGCATGTCTGCGAGCGGTGAATCCTCGACAACGATGCATCGACTCCTACATGCATCGGGGTCTCACCCAATCCCGCGCCTCATGACCCCAAGTGAGTCGGCAAATGGGTCAAAGTGAGACGCCTATCATGTAGAGTCTCAATGACGTTTCGAGTCGTGAGGACTAATCAGTACAACCAAGACCTCGGACTTATCTACTCGACAAATGGTAACCACTTGGAAAGTCCGAACGAGGGTAGTTCGATAGATCACCAGGTCACTATCTATCTGCATGCTCAGAACATCACAATGTTCCCTACAAATGAAACATGGTACTTCGCATCGAAGATACTAGTCTCGAACTCGGGCGGCCTTATCCTCATTTTGACGGCCCAATCGACTAGGAACATGTTCAGAATACACAGCGACTATTAGATGTGTTTCATGATAGCCGTCATACCCACTATCACATCTAACATACGCTTTAGTGAATTCTAGGTCTTTACTCAACGCAATTGTAAATCATTACACACATAATGAAAGTAAAGAACGCCATATAAGTAAATGCGAATATTATATATAAAGATTGTTTCATACAAGAGTCTATAAACCCACACGCCACAAGTTGGCTAGTTGGGCATCTACTCTAACAAATGGAGACGTCCAAAGTTGAATCAGCTGTTCGTAATCAGGTGGAGGCCAAGTTGAACCAGCTGGAGTATAGTAAACCAGCTGGAACGATGACAACCAGCTGCAAGCGCTAAACAGCGAAGTGAACCAGCTGGTACATGTATTGAGAAGTCTGTTGGAGAAATATAGCGAAGAAGAAGATTCCAATTATAAGTACTGTTGACGAATCTGTTAGCAGTCGCGATTATAAGTACTGTTGATGAATATATTGACAGTCGCTATTCAAGAAGCAAGAAGCTAAGAAGAATCGCAAGCTGGAGCTGGAGCGATAAAGATCAGCTGGAGCGTAAAGCGTAGATGACATCATCAGTGACGTCATCATTCAGCAGGAAGCTACAGTGATCAGCAGATGAAGAGTTATCAGCAGTTGAGAGGATGCGCAAGATAAGGAATCAGCTGTGATGACATCAGCCTTGATGTCATCACAATCAGCAGTTGGCTATCAGCAGATGAAGAGGAGTGAAAGAGATGAAGCGACGTCATGCTGAAGAATCAGCAGATGGTTTAGCGTTGATGACTTCATCGGTGACGTCATCATATTCAGCAGATGGTTTGAGAGACCAGTCGCAAGAATCAGCAGGTAGCTTGCATCCAGACGCAAGAGGAAGCGACGTCGTAGAGGAGATCCAGTCGCAAGCTACTGTTCACCAGCAGATGCTATTTGGAGATAGCGATAGCAAAACGATGTCGTTTACATAAGTTGATACGACAGCGTTTTGCTCTTGCGCTAAAGATTCAGCAGGAAGACTTTGCGTTGATAACCAGTCGCAAGATCCAGTCGCGAGCTACAGTGGATCCAGTCGCAAGCATCATTGCTATTATATATCCAGTCGACATGGTATCCAGACGCAAGCAACAGCAGCATCCAGTCGAGAGCTTATATGAACCAGCTGTTGCTATGAATACAGTCGCAAGCTCATTGCAACCAGGCGCAAAGTATCCAGTCGCAAGATTTGAAGATTCAGCAGAAGCGCAAAGCAGTTGAAGAATATATCAGCAGCGAAGCAGTTGACGATTTACAAGAGCTGGATGTCAACTGCTGAGCGTAATTCATATGGCATCAACGCTCAAGATGGAAAGAATCAATGGTTGAGATTAAGTCGTGCAAGTTGACTCAATTCAAGGGACAAGTTTTGACTATCTGAGAACAGTACAATATACAGAGGATGTTTAGCTACGCATATGGAAAGAGACAAATTAGCCATATGAAGCGCTGAACAGATTTGGTTGGTCCGTATGCAATTAGGATCACTAAAATATCAGCAGCAAGAGCGCGTTTAAAAGACTTTTTGCTCGCTGCTGATAAAACTGGAGCTGCAATAGCTCGTTGTTCTTGAACAATAAAAAAATCAACACGATGAAGAGCACCGGAGACAGATCTGGTATGATTTAAAAATCATGCGGAAAATACCAGAACTGAATCCTATATTTTAAAACAACTCAAACAGATTTATGTACTACATAAATCTGTTCGAGACTTGTGTGCTTGTGTGCTGCTGTATGCAATGCTAAGCTGAATTACAAGTGCTGAACTGTTATGCGATGTGTGTGCTGAATGCTAAAGTAACTATGCAATACTGAATGAATAACAGAACACGATACACAGCATATTTGTTTCTGGAAGTTCGGATATCAATATCCTACGTCTCCCCTTCTTCCACCTTGGAAGGCTCCACTAGAAGATTTGATCTTACAACTGCGTGTACAGACCCAATCCCACAACCAGCAGCTGTGAGAACTCCTAGACTACACAAATGCACAACAGCCTCAACTGTGTGACTGACTACATACACATGAGTTTTACGTCTTCGTGCTTGGACGGGAACTGATACAAGATTTTGAGATTCATTCAAATAGATGTGAATGAATCTCAGTGTGTGATATTGATACAATGTAGCTCTCAAACTCTCTGTTTTTCTCACACATGAGGGACATGCTCTATCAAGCTAATCTAGACTCAGCAATCAACTCTCGTGAAAGCTCCTCTCTAATGGCGGTCGATTGCTTCGTCTATCTCTTCATTTTTCCCTCTGTTGGTGCACTGTATAAACAATGTATTTCTACCACAGTATTGTAGTTGCACCAACTTCTCGTCACTCACTTAATTGAACGAACGAGCTCTCGTTGTCTTGCTCACTCGTCAACCTTCTTCAATGGCGCTGCCTTTGTATATAAAGCCTCTGTAGAATTTCTTCCCGTTGGACACAAAGTTCTTCCCGTTCAAAAGTGTTCTGTAAAGTACCGACAGGGGAACAGTACTTGCGTCCTTTTATTTTGCAGGCTTCTTGTCGTTTTCGCCATTTGAATTGAGCTCAGCAGTTGAAATCCAGCTTTGATAACTCTTCGTAAGTTGTCAACTGCTTCGCTGCTGATTCATTCTTCAACTGCTGCGCTTTGCTACTTCTTCTTTTCTTGCGTCTGGGAACCAAGTCGACTGAATATGCAAATCTTGCGACTGGTTGCGTAGCAACAGCTGATTCATATAAGCTCTCGACTGGATGCTGCTGTTGCTTGCGTCTGGTTCATCAATTGCTTCGCCTGAATCTTCTTCACCAATAATAGATTTATCTTCTTGCGTCTGGATGCACAAACACTGCGACTGGAAATCTTTGCGTTGCGACTGAATCCACTGTAGCTTGCGACTGCTGAAATATCGACGCAAAGTCTTCCTGCTGAATCTTTAGCGCAAGAGCAAAACGCTGTCGTATCAACTTATGTAAACGACATCGTTTTGCTATCGCTAACTCCAAATAGCATCTGCTAGTTGAAGCTCTCTGCTGATTCTATTCCATTGTAGCTTCCTGCTGAATGATGACGTCACTGCTGATGTCATCTACACTTAGCGCTCCAGCTGATTTCTTCATTGCTTCAGCTCCAGCTTGCGTTTCTTCTTCTTCTTGAATGGCGACTGTTAATAGATTCATCAACAGTACTTATAATCACGACTGTTAACAGATTCGTCAATAGTACTTTGCGCATCTTCTTCTTCGATACATTTCTTCAGCAGACTCCTCAACTCATGTACCAGCTGGTTCACTTCGCTCTTTAGCACTTGCAGCTGGTTGTCATCGTTTCAGCTGGTTCATCATGCTCCAGCTGATTCAACTTGGCCTCCGCATGATTACGAACAGCTGATTCAACTTTGGACGTCTCCATTGCTAATTCAACTGCCGATTCTTATGAACACCAAACCATCTGCTGATTGTTTATATAGCGAACCAACGGCTGGACAAATATAGCTGCTGCTGATCGTCTTCTTTGTTCCTAAAATCTGTACGCTTACGTAGAATTGTTAGAATCACAATAATAGGTTTTGTGTAATTCAAAACTTAATTAGGATCTGTCAAAACAGATCCAACAATCTCTCCCTTTTTGATTTACACAAAACCTTAAACAGACAATGCATGTTCTAACAATTCTCTCCCTTTTTGTGGGAATCAAAAAGAGAGTGAACTGCTGGTCTTCCCTCTATTTAAAAATAAAACTCTCCCTACACTGTTTCAACAAAACAACGAAACAGCAGGAGTTTTAATTTTGAAAAACGAAAACAGCATTTGGGAAGCACCATATGCAACAGTATATGATTTTCAAAAGCGAAACTGATGCATAACTCAAAATTATAAAAGACAGTGACGCCACTCTCCCTATCTTTTATAACATGAGCACAAATCATTTTTAAAAGCAAAATTTTGGGCATCAGCTAGAATCCGCAAAAACAGAACATTTTAAAAAAAAACACATCAGAGCATACAAATATTTCAAATAACACGTGCTACTGAGTTACTCAAAATTATGAAAAACCAGTACAGAGAACAGCTCAGATTTTTCATTCCTCTATCTCGCCCCATGTGCTTGTCACTGAGCCTCGCTCCAAGTGATCTTACAGCACAACGAAAATAGAAGCTTGGCATATGCCCGAGACTCGCGCATCCCGACAGTTCATCAAGCGAAAAACCGGTTCTACATAAAAACAGATCTGGCCTTCACAAAATAAGTTTCTCAAAACATTTAAAACATTTAAAACATAGCACATGTGTTTTAAACTCAGTGCTCGTTCAAGAACAAACCTGCTCTGATACCACTTGTTGGTCCGTATGCAATTAGGATCACTAAAAGATCAGCAGCAAGAGCGCGTTTAAAAGACTTTTTGCTCGCTGCTGATAAAACTGGAGCTGCAATAGCTCGTTGTTCTTGAACAATAAAAAAATCAACACGATGAAGAGCACCGGAGACAGATCTGGTATGATTTAAAAATCATGCGGAAAATACCAGAACTGAATCCTATATTTTAAAACAACTCAAACAGATTTATGTACTACATAAATCTGTTCGAGACTTGTGTGCTTGTGTGCTGCTGTATGCAATGCTAAGCTGAATTACAAGTGCTGAACTGTTATGCGATGTGTGTGCTGAATGCTAAAGTAAATATGCAATACTGAATGAATAACAGAACACGATACACAACATATTTGTTTCTGGAAGTTCGGATATCAATATCCTACGTCTCCCCTTCTTCCACCTCGGAAGGCTCCACTAGAAGATTTGATCTTACAACTGCTTGTACAGACCCAATCCCACAACCAGCAGCTGTGAGAACTCCTAGACTACACAAATGCACAACAGCCTCAACTGTGTGACTGACTACATACACATGAGTTTTACGTCTTCGTTCTTGGACGGGAACTGATACAAGATTTCGAGATTCATTCAAATAGATGTGAATGAATCTCGGTGTGTGAGATTGATACAATGTAGCTCTCAAACTCTCTGTTTTTCTCACACACGAGGGACATGCTCTATCAAGCTAATCTAGACTCAGCAATCAACTATCGTGAAAGCTCCTCTCTAATGGCGGTTGATTGCTTCGTCTATCTCTTCATTTTTCCCTCTGTTTGTGCACTGTATAAACAATGTATTTCTGCCACAGTATTGTAGTTGCACCAACTTCTCGTCGCTCACTTAATTGAACGAACGAGCTCTCGTTGTCTTGCTCACTCGTCAACCTTCTTCAATGGCGCTGCCTTTGTATATAAAGCCTCTGTAGAATTTCTTCCCGTTGGACACAAAGTTCTTCCCGTTCAAAAGTGTTCTGTAAAGTACCGACAGGGGAACAGTACTTGCGTCCTTTTCTTTTGCAGGCTTCTTGTCGTTTTTGCCATTTGAATTGAGCTCAGCAGTTGACATCCAGCTTTGATAACTCTTCGTAAGTTGTCAACTGCTTCGCTGCTGATTCATTCTTCAACTGCTGCGCTTTCCTACTTCTTCTTTTCTTGCGTCTGGGAACCAAGTCGACTGAATATGCAAAGCTTGCGACTGGTTGCGTAGCAACAGCTGATTCATATAAGCTCTCGACTGGATGCTGCTGTTGCTTGCGTCTGGTTCATCAATTGCTTCGCCTGAATCTTCTTCACCAATAATAGATTTATCTTCTTGCGTCTGGATGCACAAACACTGTGACTGGAAATCTTTGCGTTGCGACTGAATCCACTGTAGCTTGCGACTGCTGAAATATCAACGCAAAGTCTTCCTGCTGAATCTTTAGCGCAAGAGCAAAACGCTGTCGTATCAACTTATGCAAATGCATCGTTTTGCTATCGCTAACTCCAAATAGCATCTGCTGGTTGAAGCTCTCTGCTGATTCTATTCCACTGTAGCTTCCTGCTGAATGATGACGTCACTGCTGATGTCATCTACACTTAGCGCTCCAGCTGATTTCTTCATTGCTTCAGCTCCAGCTTGCGATTCTTCTTCTTTTTGAATGGCGACTGTTAATAGATTCATCAACAGTACTTATAATCGCGACTGTTAACAGATTCGTCAACAGTACTTTGCGCATCTTCTTCTTCGATACATTTCTTCAGCAGACTCCTCAACTCATGTACCAGCTGGTTCACTTCGCTCTTTAGCACTTGCAGCTGGTTGTCATTGTTTCAGCTGGTTCATCATGCTCCAGCTGATTCAACTTGGCCTCCGCCTGATTACGAACAGCTGATTCAACTTTGGACGTCGCCATTGCTAATTCAACTGCCGATTCTTATGAACACCAAACCATCTGCTGATTGTTTATATAGCGAACCAACGGCTGGACAAATATAGCTGCTGCTGATCGTCTTCTTCGTTCCTAAAATCTGTACGCTTACGTAGAATTATTAGAATCACAATAATAGGTTTTGTGTAATTCAAAACTTAATTAGGATCTGTCAAAACAGATCCAACAGATTTGGAAGCTATCTAACGGCCATATTTCAAATAGAGGCTATATATTCGAGAAGCGCCATTGAAGAAGGTTGACGAGTGACGAGTGTTCGAGACGTTGGTGCAACTACACTACTGTTGCAGAAATATATTGAATATACAGTGCACCAACAGAGGGAAAAATGAAAAGACAGACGAAGCAATCGACCGCCATTAGAGAGGAGCTTTCACGAGAGTCGATTGCTGAGTCTAGATTAGCTTGTTAGAACATTTCCCTAGTGTGTGAGAAAAACAGAGAGTTTGAGAGCTACATTGTATCAATCTCACACACCGAGATTCATTCACATCTATTTGTGAATGAATCTCGAAATCATTTCACAGTTCCCGTCCAAGCACGATGACGTTAAACTCATTTGTATGTAGTCAGTCACACAGTTGCGGCTGTTGTGCATTTTAGGAGTCTAGGAGTTCTCACAGCCATTCACATCTATTTGTGAATGAATCTCGAAATCATTTCACAGTTCCCGTCCAAGCACGATGACGTTAAACTCATTTGTATGTAGTCAGTCACACAGTTGCGGCTGTTGTGCATTTTAGGAGTCTAGGAGTTCTCACAGCTGCTGGTTGTGGGATTGGGTCTGTACACGAAGTTGTAAGATCAAATCTTCTAGTAGTGGATCATTCCGAGGTGAAAGAAGGGGAGATGTAGGACATTGAGGTCCGAACTTCCAGAAACAAATACTGAGTATCGTGTTCTTTATTCATTTACTTAGCACGCATACACGTTTACAGTATTCAGCACTTATTTAGCATTCGCATAAACAAATCAGCACTTAGCATTTTAGCATCGCATACACTGTTAGCACACTAGCACTTGCAAAGTCTTGAACAGATTTATGTTGTACATAAATCTGTTTGAGTTGTTTTAAAATATAGGATTCAGTTCTGGTATTTTCCGCATGATTTTTAAATCATACCAGATCTGTCTCCGATGCTCTTCGTGTTTATTTTAAGTGTTCAAGAACATCGAGCTATTGCAGCTCCAGTTTGTATCGGCAGCGCGCAAAATCTTTGAAAGTCTTTTAACAAATGCGCGGCTGCTGATCTTTTTGATCCTTATTATTTAAACAGGGACCAACATTACCATTTATCGAGATGATAAGTCCGAGGTCTTGGTTGTACTGATTAGTCCTCACTACTCGAAACGTCATTGAGACTCTACATGATAGGTGCCTCACTTTGACCCATTTACCGACTCAGCTGGGGCCATTAGGTGGCGGGATTGGGTGAGGTCCCGATGCATGTAGGAGTCGATGCTTCGTTGTCGAGGATTCACCGCTCGCTTTCATGCGTGGATATCCTATGCTATCTGAGGGGATAATAGTGTATAAATCTCTGGCCAGAGTACTGGATGTGTTTTAGGTAAATGGGTTTGCCTAGTAACACTCGTGATGTCATTATTCGATCTCCAAGATGTATGCATAGCTATCGGATCTCTAGCGACTCTCGATTTACCAATGGTCGTTGATCTGATCGGGATATATGTGTTGAAAGGACCGTACTGTACGCTAACCACGACCAACTGGTTCTTACAGGTACTATCAGTGATACCTAGGGGATCATGGCGCGATGTTTCTAGGCGCTTTACCATGATCCGTTGGGCAAGTCCGAAATTGTGATTTCGGAGCCACAATGGTTGTGGGCCCACGGCTAGCTGTATCCCTGAACCATTGAGGGTCACACAAGTACTGGATTCATGATTCCCGCACAGAAACTGAGCTCAATGCGTTGAGCATAGGAGGAGGATTTTAGGGAGTGCGACTTCCTAAAAGTCAACAGGGGTCAAATTGCGATTTCCCAAAGTTGAGGGGCATAACTGTCATTTTGGTTAGGTGGTTTGAAAAATTGTTTTCGCATCATAATAGTCAATTTTGGAAACTGAGTCGATCGGTCCGATCTGATCGTCGATCGGAGTTATGATGAAGCCACGGTGATGCGATTGAACCGAATGTTCATATGGACGACTGGGCCCGCCCCAGGTCCA
>KV006935.1:29666-45411 GCA_001598015.1 Dorcoceras hygrometricum
CTCGGTTCATCAGATCCATGAAGACTGCAGGCACGTTTGTCAACCCAAACGGCATCACCAAAAACTCAAAATGTCCGTACCTCGTACGAAACGCAGTCTTCGCGACATCTTGGTCCCTTACTCTGAGCTGATGGTACCCGGAACGAAGATCAATCTTAGAATACACCGCAGAACCTTGCAATTGATCAAACAGATCATCAATTCTCGGCAACGGGTACTTATTCTTCACAGTGGCTTTATTCAACTGACGGAAATCAATGCACATCCGCATTGAGCCATCCTTCTTCTTTACAAACAAAATGGGCGCTCCCCACGGTGACATACTAGGGCGGATGAAACCCTTCTCCAGCAAGTCATCTAACTGAACCTTGAGTTCTCTTAACTCCGCAGGCGCTAGACAATACGGGGCACGAGAAATCGGAGCTGTGCCAGGCACCAACTCTATGCTGAAGTCTGTCTCCCGCCTCGGAGGAAAACCAGGAATCTCCTCCGGAAACACGTCGGGGAATTGTCGCACCACGGGAACGTCACTGAGCTGAACACTAGAAGAAGAAGACGCATCCAAAGCGTAAATCATAAAGCCAGCATTCCCCAAAGATAACAAACTAAACATCTCCATCGCGGAGACCAACGGAATCTTCGATCTCGAGTCCTGGCCGTAGAAGTCCCACTTCACGCCAGACAAAGGCCTAAAGCGCACAATCCCATGGAAGCAATCCACAGAGGCCCTGTAGTTGGATAGCACATCCATCCCAACTATACAATCGCAATCCCAAAGCATCAAACGGATCAAATTCGCTAGCAAGGCATGCTCACCAAACCGCAGCACACCATCCAACAAAATCTCTTGCGAACACAGGCTTACACCACCGGGGGTAGAAACAGAAACAACATCACGCAAAGGGACGGTACACAAACCATGCTCAACAACAAAAGAATCGGAAATAAACGAATGCAAAGCACCGGTGTCAAACAACACACGAGCAGGAAAGTCAAAGACAAGACATGTACCTCCAATCACCCGGCTCGGTATCTCCTCGGCCTACTCTCTCGTGAAGGCGTTAACCTGGACCAACGGGCCTACCACTCTGCACCGCTTGCGCCACCTGCGCCCTGCGCGCACTACGTCTCTTCATGCCCTCCTCGATGTGGATAGCAGTATCCACGACCTCAGCATAGGATTTGGGCTTGCTTGTCAAAACGCTCTGGTACAGATCCCCATTCAAGCCTTCCACAAACCTGGTGCTCTTGGCCCTCTCCCGGCCAGCAACATGTGGAACATACGCCAACAAAGCAGAAAACTTGCGAGCGTACTCGCGTACAGACAACGAACCTTGCTCCAAGAACTCGAACTCCCGCTCACGGGCAGCTACATAGGAGTCGGGGACATACTCCTGCCTGAAGACCTGGTAGAAAGTGTCCCAAGTAATGCCAACACCAGTCTCCAGTAAGGTACTAGACGTACCTCTCCACCAACGTTCTGCGGACTTCCTCAACAGTAGGGTCACCAACCTCAACCGGAGATCGTCGTCATACTGGGCTCGATCAAACAGATGTATGACGCTATGGAGCCAAGAATCCGCGTCCTCACTCGACTCATCACCATTGAAGATAGGAGGACTCATCCTTTGAAACCGAGCTATGACCACATCCATCCTCTCTACCAGAGCCGGCGGAGCTGCAGCCTCCTCCTCTCCACTACACTCAAGAGTATGACTAGGCGCACTATATTGATCCTCATTCTGTCCTCCTGATTCCTGGAAGAGACCCCTACTACGACCACGACGTCTAGGCGGCATCTAAAACACTCAACAGGATAAGGAAAAACAGAACAAATACAACATAGAAAGCATATAACACAAAATATGCAGCACATAGTCATATAAGTCAAGCACATGCAACACGCAACACTGTGCCTAGACTCAAGTGTGATCAAAGGAATTGAGCTTATCCCAGTTTAAGCTCTGATACCAAAAATGTCAGGCCTCGTGCTCACAACAGATAAACACATGCGGAAGCTATCAAAAAGTGGGTAAAATTTTTGCTTTTAGGCCCGACGGTTTTAAACATATAATTTAAAATACAACAATACTTAAAATAAGTTCCCAAATCATAAACATTTAACAACAAAGCATACATAAGCCCAACACTGTATCATATTCCCCTACGGGTACAACAACAAAGCGCAGGGCATCCCCCCTGGCTAACTGATACATATATATATGCTATATGCTACTGGGACACACTAGCCACCTCCTGGGGCACCACCAGTCTGGGTTGAAACCACGACCAGCTGTAGAACCTGGGTTTCCTGAAAACAACGCAACAAAGAAACAAACCAAGCCCCGGAGGGACATGGGGTCAAACCCCAGTACGGAGAGCAATAATACAACAGAAATAACAGCAAGGAATAAAATGCAGGTGCTATGCATGAGACGCCAAGGAACAATGGGAAGCTCGACCCACAAGGGAGCTAAGAAACTCAAACATAGCTCCAAAAATCATTGACAACATACAGTGGCCACGAGGTGTGTTCACAGTGTGGTAGTGAGCCACTCGCCATGAAACTACACCCACTTACCGGATGCATCAAACAACTCAACCTACTGTTACCTCGCCCATGAACTATGGTAGTTAACCACTCGGCTCATGGTGGCTACGATCCCAGCAGGGAGATGAGAGTGCGGTATCGCCGCTCGCCCTCACATCCTGGTAAGAAAACAATAATAATGCAACAATGGTACAAAGAATACCAAAACTGGAAAGGAATACCATGCGTGTATGAAACATGCGAGGATGCAAGCATATAAACATATGCAACGCAGCAAATACACAAATAGCATACAAAAATCTCAACAGAACACAACCAGCAGGCACGGCTATTCCACATACCAGCGACCACAATTCATCCAAGCCATAACTTCGCTGTAAAACAAGCTCAAATCCGTACCTTATACTGAGCAACAACTAACCCTGCGAGAAATCCCGAAGACTCTGGTAAAAGCCTATTAAACACACGACATACACAATGTAAATCTAACAGGTTGCTAATCAAGCTCACGGATGGGAGCCTCACTCGACCAGCTGCTCCAATTACCTCAACAATTACATAAAAACTTAAGAACTAAGGCTAGAAACAAGGTCTCACCGAAAACCAGAACGTAGCTCTACCAAATCGACACAACACTCGAACGGCAGCAACTTCGCGTTCCTCGACTAGCCAATTACAGCTTCTAAAACTGGTATGAATTGGAAGAGCTTCTCAAGAGGAGTCCAACGCTACCTCGCACGAGCCAAAACAACCACCGGAACGACGGGAAATCGCCGGAAAAGCTCACGGCTGAATAGTGCTCTAGGGTTCGAAAGATAAGGAACGAAAGGCTGGAAATATTTGCTAAGTATGGAATTGATACCACAATTCGAAGACCAAGTATTCCTATAAATAGCACTTGCTAGGACTGGTAATCAATAACAAATATTGTCCACCGACAAAACCAGTCGACATTAACAAATTCCCAAACCAGCAGACGCAAGAACCAACAACTGATCTATACAACAATCGCTAAAATGACTAATGGCTGGTTCTCAAAACGGTGTCGCACCAACTTACTCAAACGACGTCGCATACTAAACCAGCAGCTGGGTATCCAGTCGCAAGACAAAACAACGCAACGCTTCTCTCTCTCTGCTGGATCCAGTCGCAACCTCAAAACGCAGCGTTGCAACTAATTCGAACGACGTCGCTCCACTGACGTCATCCAGTCGCAAACTCTCGCGAAATACCAGCAGCAATTAATAGCGTCCAAACTCACTCGCAGCTGGACTCCCAGTCGCAACAACGAAACGACGACGCATACTCTTCGAGCTACAGGAAGGCTGACCCGCGTTGACCTCTACATCTGCTGATCGACCAGCAGGAACTCAAACGCGATCTACCAGCTGGTACCAGACGCAACATCCAAACGACGTCGCGCCAACTAATCTAAAAACACAGTCGTTTTAACCCTCAACGCAACTACGCTAAAGCATCTGCTGATCACAACACCAACTAATCTAAAAACACAGTCGTTTTAACCCTCAACGCAACTACGCTAAAGCATCTGCTGATCACAACAAACGCAACCAGACTTCACGCAAACGACGGCGTTTCAAGAATCTCGAGCTAAAGCACGCTTCGACTTGTTTTGCCACCGACCAGTCGCTAGCTCTCCAAACCAGCTGACACGTCATCCAGCAGGTACCTCAAATATGCGAAAAATACAAAATCTCCAGAATTGTTCAACACACGAAATGGAACCCGAAAATGCAACTCAAACACTCAAATAGAGATCTTAAACCAGAAGAACCTCTATTTATCGATTCATTCCAACGAAAAATCTCAATTACAAATCCAGGTCTCACAGGTTATCACCAGTTGCGGATTAGTGACACTGACGTGGCGAAGAAAGCTTTTCGGACTCGATATGGGCATTATGAGTTTCTTGTCATGCCGTTTGGGTTGACGAATGCCCCAGCTGTTTTTATGGATTTGATGAATCGCGTCTTCAGCGAGTACATCGATCGGTTTGTTATCGTCTTCATAGATGACATCCTAGTGTATTCGAGGAGCATGAGAGAGCATAAGGAGCATCTTAAATTGGTGTTGCAGAGGTTGAGAGACTCGCAATTGTACGCCAATTTCAGCAAGTGTGAATTTTGGCTTGATCGGATTATCTTTTTGGGTCACGTGATTTCAACACAAGGGATTTCGGTAGATCCGAGCAAGGTCAAAGCAGTTCTTAACTGGGAGAGACCTAGGAATGTTTCCGAGATCCGTAGCTTCTTGGGATTGGCTGGCTATTATAAGCATTTTATCGAGAAGTTCTCTTCGATAGCCAGGCCTATGACTCAATTGACTCAGAAGAATCGTAAGTTTGTTTGGACTGACGAATGCGAGTACAGTTTTCAGACGTTAAAGGAGAAGTTGACTACTACTCCTATTTTGGCTCTATCGTCTGGATCTGGAGGATTCGTGGTGTGCTCCGATGCTTCTCTCAATGGTTTAGGATGTGTGCTGATGCAGAACGGGTACGTGATAGCCTATGCGTCTCGACAGTTGAAGCCTCACGAGACGAGGTACCCTGTTCACGATTTGGAGTTGGCTGCGATAGTGTTTGCCTTGAAGATTTGGCGGCATTATCTGTATGGTGAATAATTTGTGGTGTACACCAACCACAAGAGCCTGAAATACATCTTCACGCAGTATGATCTAAATATGAGGCAACGACGATGGATGGAATTGCTCAAGGACTTTAACTGTGAGATTTAGTATCAGCCTGGACGGATGAACTCAGTTGCCGATGCATTGAGTAGGAAGATCCAGCCTGTGATGCTTTCATCTTTGAGTGTCTCTAAAGTATACGAGCAGTTGAGTACTTCTGGTTGGCAATTTCAGCCGAGTGATCAGTACTTTATGGTTTCATCGATTCAGGTAGAACCACAGATTGTGAGTGCCATCAGGGAGGCACGACAGACTGATCCGTATATCCATGAGTTGAAGATCAAGGCCCGAAGCGATCAGTCTGATGATTTTTCTATTTCTTCCGATGGATGTCTGAGATTTAGAGGAAGATTTATGGTTCCAAACTTTATTGACTTGAAGGAGACCCTTCTGAATGATGCGCATTGTAGCAAATACAGTGTGCATCCGGGCGAGAGAAAGATGTACCATGCCTTGAAGTCTCACTTCTGGTGGAAAGACATGAAGAGCGACATCTCTGGTTTTGTTGCTAGGTGTCTGAATTGCCAGCAGGTCAAGGCTGAGAGAATGAGACCTGGTGGATTGTTACAGAGTTTGGACCCCAATGGAATTGGGAGCACATCGCCATGGATTTTGTGACTCACCTACCTCGATCGAGTAGGGGATGCGATGCTATTTGGGTGGTGATTGATAGACGTTCGAAGTCTGCCCATTTCATTCCCTATGATGTGAGGTGTTCTATGAAGAAAATGGCAAAACTGTACATCGACCTTGTGGTTAGATTGCATGGAGTTCCTGTTTCGATAGTGTCTGACAGAGATCCAAGGTTCACTTCTCGTTTTTGGAAGAGTCTGCAAGCAGCAATGGGCTTGGTTGAATTTTCGTATAACAACAGCTACCAGGTGACTATCGGGATGGCTCCATTTGAGGCATTGTATGGTAGAAAATGCACATTTCCGATCTGTTGGGAAGAAATTGGTGAGAGACAGCTTTCTACATCGGAGTTTGTTCAGCACATGAAAGATCAAGTTGATTTGATTCGGAGTAGATTGAAAGCTGCTCAAGACCGTTTCTCTAGCTATGCTAATAGAAGACGCAGACATTTAGAGTTTGAGGTTGGCGATAGAGTATTTCTCAAAGTTTCTCCGTTCAAAAGCGTGATGCGCTTCAGATTTAAAGGCAAATTAGCTCCTAGATTCGTTGATCCCTTTGAGATAATTGAGCGGATTGGACAGTTGGCTTACCGTTTGAGGCTGCCTGCTAAATTAGCAGCGATGCATGATGTTTTTCATGTTTCAATGTTGAGGAAATATGAGCCAGATCCATCCCATGTGTTGAGAACCGATGAAGTTGAGCTGGATTCTGCTTTGAGTTATGTTGGATATCCAGTCCAGATTCTGGATAGGAAAGAGAAGCAGTTGAGGAATAAAGTAGTTCCGTTGGTGATGGTCCAATGGAGCAAGCATGGCATAGAAGAAGCAACTTGGGAACCGGAAGAAAAGATGCAGCGTGAGTGGCTGCATCTGTTTGAGTAGATTGTTGTTTTAGATTTCGGTTTCTGGTTGTGTTTTCCCTAGTTGATATTTGTTGTTTACCCAGTTATCTTGAACTCTTGGGTTTGTATCAGATGAATTGCTGTTTTGTATCCTGTTGTTGGAATGAATTGATTGAAATTTTCCCTGAGTTTACCTTTTATTACGAGGACGAAATCTCTTAAGGTGGGGAGAATGTGAGGATTGAGAAATTTGAATAGTGATTAATCTGTTTCGTAGGATTAGTCACGGGATTTTGCGTTTTCGAATTCCTCTAAGTGTTAGAAACCAGTCGCAGTGAAATTCAAGAGTCAACACGAGTCAACGGTACTGTAGCTCATAGCTGGTGGAATTTAAATCAGTAGTTGCGCTTGGTGAGGTTGCTGCTGGCAGTAGTTGCGCTTGGTGAGGTTGCTGCTGGCAGCAGGCGTGCAATTTCGAGATGATCGAGGAAGCGACACGTGTTGGTCAACATTTTTGGGTGTTGACTGCTATTTGTCACGTGGTCACCAGCAGAGGATTGATTGTTGTGTTGGTTTGAGGAACCAGTTGCTGTTGAGAGGCGACGTCGTTTTGGTTTAGTGTTAGCGATTGCTGTTGCGGGCGTTGAGTTCATCAGATAGGATGACGTCGGTTGCGCGACGTCGTTTTGGCTTTGTATGGATCTGTTGTAGAGTAGCGCTTTGATCAGATTTGCTGACGTATGCGGAGCGACGTCGTTTTGGTTAGCAATAAGGGATCCTGAAGCGACGACGTTTTGGTAAACAGGAATTAGCTGTTGGTTTTGTTAGCGTGTTGCTTTGTGGGGATCGATACGCCATCGTTTTTTTTAGTTGAAATGCAGCGTTTTGGGTGTAATGTCTGGTGTCAGTTGTTGGTCGCGTTAGGCATTACTGTTGAAGAATCTGTTGCGTTGTTTTACCCAGTCGCTGGTTTGGTTAACTAGCTGTTGACAGATATGATGACGTGTCTTTACGTCGTCTTTTTGAATTGTTTCGCGTAACCAGTCGCTGGTGGTATTTTTGAAAGGAATCTATTACCAGCTTTTGGTTGCTTTGCAAGAGAAATCTGTTGTCAGCTGGTGGAACGCTGCGGCGTCGTTTTGTTTAGTTGGAACGATGTCGTTTTGATGCTACTATGCAAATGCAACGCCTGGTGATTGCTGCTGGTTTTGTTAAGAGGAAAATCTGGTTTCTGTTGAAAGCAACGACTGGTATCTGTTGTGAGATACTTACTGTTCACGACGTCTGGTTATTTTGAGAACAACAGCAGTTGGATTGAGATATATATATAGATAAGTGTTGATTGACAATTAGAATTATTCTGAACCCGATATTTCTTATCTCCACATCCAAACCCTCGTTTTAGCTACTGTTCATCGTAACTTTTCTCCTTCGATTGCCGCCGTTTCCCGCCGTTGTTTTGAGTGAACTTGGTGGCGCTGAACTCCCCTTGCTTAGCTCTTTCGATTGCTACCCATTTGAGGCCCTGAATCAACGTTGTAGGAGAAGTGCGAAGTTGCTGTGTCTTCGTGCCGTGAAGTCCATTGGTTCTTCTATTGGTTTAAGTCTCTGGGTGAGCATTTCCTTCTATTATGAGCTCTGTTCTTGTAGTTAATACATGCGTAGATGTATAGAACTTGAGTAGAGTTCTGGCCGTAGGTGTTAGAGTGCACAGGTTCAGATTTCTGTGCTTGAGTTGAGCTGATTTTCCAAGCCTTGTAACAGATTTCAGCTTCCAGGAAGTCTCTGCCGTGTTTGTTGAGCCAGGAGAAATCTGGTTGCTTTGGCCGTGTGAATGCCGTGCCTTGGGAGAAATCTGTGAGGTAGATTTAAGCTATGAAGGTACGATTGAGCGTGATTTAACAGCTTCGAGAATAACCTGCTAGTATTGAGATTATGAGTTTGGCTTCTATGGAATCTGTGATTGTGTGAACTGCCTGAATTATTGAGTTATATGTGCTGTTTACGTACTTAGTGCATGTAGAATTCTGATATGAATTTATTGGCATACATGCATACATATTGGGCCTTCTGATACTTTGTGGGTATAGAGGCTCGACCGATTTGATTGCCAGTTGATATGCTGGTCTTGATATCCGATTTTCCTTGATAGCCTCATGCATCTCATGACTTTAGATACTGCATGTTTATGAGTTGCTGTTTATTTTAGAGCTCTTCGTACTGAGGCTTGACCTCGTATTTCATTTCCTACTTTGTGTTGTTTGGGTCTGTGTTACCCATTTGCAGGATCTTCAAGTAACCAGGCTGGACCGAGTGGAGGGCCAACTGGTCGATCCCCGTTTCCTTGAGTCCCAGTCTATTTATGATATGTATTGAACCGGGGGATGTCCCGTGTTTTATTGTATTTGGGATCTGTATTTTGAATTGAATATTGTTGTTACCTGAATTGTTGGAGTTCGAGTTAACTCTTATTTTGATTATGAATATTTTGAATGATGTTTTAAGTTCAGGCCCAATTGTATTTTGAAAATTTTTAAGCCTTATTTTATGCTTTCGTGATTATGTGCTTAATTGTGCTATTATGTTCTGTTAATTAGCACGGGGCCTGACACTGTATCTCTAATCTGTAAAATAATCGACTCTCTGCACATGTTCTCATATGTTCTTAGCTCTGTGCTGCTCTTGAATGCTCTAATCTGCTCTGATTCTAACGGTGCTGCTCTGTGCTATGCTGAACTGAACTCCCGATCCGATATGTCATAAGCTCTAAGCTGATCTGCTTGATTAATTGTGCTGATTGCTCTTGAGCTCATCTGATCTATTTTACTTATCTGATCTCCTCTGAGCTGAGCTGATCTCGTTCTGTTGTTTAAGCTTAGACATTCTCAGCTGATGTCCCGATCTTATCTGAGAATTGAACTCCTCACGTTCTGTTTTGATAACTTATCTGCTCTAATCTGAGAGCTGTTCGTGAGGTTTGAGCTGTTCTCTGAGTTGTCTTTGCTTTGAGCTGTTCGACTTCTTCATACAGCTCTGAGCTGTTTCATCTACGATTTGGTCTGTGTTGCTCCAGTTAGTTCAGCTCTGAGCTGATCTTGACAATGCTTCCAGTTCGTTTAGCTCTGGACTACTTCGACACTGTTTTGACTATGTCTGTGATGTACCAGCTTGGACTAGCTCTGCTGTTTCATCTTAGACATCTAATATGATCTTATTGATGCTTCAATCCGTTCTTCTTTCATCTTGAACTGCTCTAAGCGGATTTTCTTCTTCGTTGTTCCTCTAAGTTAGTCTGTGAGCTGATGCTCTATGGAGCTCCTTCTGAACTGTTCTAGTTCTCATCTGTTCTAATATGCTTCGTACAACTTTGTTCTGCTCTAATATGCTTCGTACAACTTTGTTCTGCTCTAATCTGCTTCGTACAGCTCTGAGATGTTTCGTTCTACACTTTACAGCTATGAGCTGTGTTAGGATCGTTTTACAGGAGGTGTCCGTGAGCTCTGCCACAACTTACGTAGGCTCTCACACAACATAAACACCAACCTCGTAAGTTACGTGCATTTTAAAATATTAAACATAAAAAAGCACGCAACTGCGAAACAAGATCGACGTGAAGCTGGACCAACAGCTCTGCGATCTGGTCCGGATTTCCAGCAGCTCTACGAGCTGGTTTAACACAAACAATCTGGTTCCTTAAATATTGAGCTGCAATAGCTCAGTGTTCTTGAATGTTAGTGCACCGAGATACAGATTGAGTTGTGAATTAAAATCATGCGAAAACAACTCAAACTGAACTCTCGTAATCGAAAGCCATTTAACATTTTTAAGCATGGTTAACAAATATGCAATGCGTGAATGTAAGTGCGGAAAGCTTTAAACAAATACGCTGCAATTTGTTTATGGAAGTTCAAAGCTGAATTTCCTACGTCTCCCCTTCTTCTGCAACGGGAAGGATCCACTAGAAAGCTTTGATTACAACGACCATCGCACAACCCACTCCTACGACCAGCAGCCGCAGGAACTGCTAGCAACCACCACACACCAGCCCGCAAGCTGTGTGTCTAACTTCACTTCTATACTTACTCAGTCAGAAAGGCTACAGACACTTCTTTAACGTCTCAGTTCGAAAGACAACATAGACTTGTTTAATGTCTCTGTCCAAAGACTACAAGGAGAGTATTTGTTTGATTCACTCAATTATCTGTTTTGCTCAACTCTCAAATATATATGAGTGAATCGTGTGTGAGATTTACAGTGTACGCTCAATCTCTCGAAGATAAAATCTCACACACTGGGAAGTGCTCCTGTCTGAGCTGGTTTATCAATGTCTTCCCAGAGCTTGTGCTGTCGACTTGATTATTCTTTGATGCTTTCCATAGCTCAAATCTAAGCACTGAACCAGCTTGCACATCAGCTGCAACATAGTATACAAACTTGCGACCATCATTGCTTTATGTTGTGCATTCTTTTTGTCTTTTGATCAGCATATGCACAACACTCTCTCCTCTCTCTCTCTTTTCGCTCTATATTTGGCTTGTGCTTATGCTCTTGATATTTATAGCCTGATATGGAGATTTTTCAGTTGGACATAAAGTGTAGTCGTTGAAAAGTCTTCTGACACTTTTGTACTTTGTGTCCTTTGGATTTAAATGTGTCACAGGCTTTTCCTTGACTTGAGCACTTTTCATTGGCGCTTCTACAACTTTTGCTAAAATCGAGCTCTTCGTCTCGATCAAGTAAATTAGTTTGTCTTCTATTATACTGTGATTGCACAAACTAATTTATCTGATCTGGCACAAGACTTCTGATCTGGTCTACCAGCTAGTGTCCTTCCAGCTGGTCTTATTCAACCATTTTATCTCTGAGCTGGTTGAACTGTTCAAGGCTCTCTTCTTCTCCTCTCTATCTGCTCTTGAACTCAGCTGCTCTTGTTCTATCCTGCTCATGAGCTGCTTCGGGCCAGCTTTTTCATTACACTAAGCAGGTCACTGAGCTGGTTTCTCAGCTAGTTTCCTTTCCAGCTGGTTGCTTTATGCACTACAGCAGCCTTCTGCTTTCCCATTGTAGGTATCCAGCTGCTGAGGTCCCTGATCAGGTTTTCTCTTCCTTGATCTGGTTTATCAGCTTGGCTCTTTACCTCAAGATCCCCCGTGTTACTTGCTTGTCCTCTTGATCCATTCGGACACCTCATCCAAACCATCAGCAAGCACACTGCTGCGCTTAGTGATCTGACCTGCACTCGATCATTGCGCTTGTCTATACACCAACATTCAATCACTGCACTTGTACACTGCACTTGATCTATCCTTGAACTATTATGCTCTTCACTTAACCATGTTGCGCTCGACTGATCTTCTATTTCATCAAGCTGGTGAACCAACTTGATGCTTCCTGCGCTCTGGATCCTTGCAGAACCTGCACTGCATCCTATGTTGGACCAGCTTAGGCGTCCCCTCACCGTTCCAACTTATATGTTCTTCGCTCGACCATCTTGGGCGTCCCCTCACTGTTCCAGCTTGAACATCTCCCTGTTTTTTCAATCAAATGCACTGCACATCGCACAAAAGCCGTTAGTTAAATATAAGAAGGTTTCGTGTTAATCAAAACTTAGATTCTGATATGTAGAAACAGATCCAACAAGTTGTTTGAGGTGTTCTGCTCTGTTCTTCCTGCTTATATTCCCGGAGCTGATTCGCCTAATATGATCTGTCTTCAGCCCTGTTCTAACTCGTGCGATATGCTCTTGATCTGTTTTAAACTGATCTTGTTCTGTTCTAAGCTGATCTTGTTTCCTAAGATGATCTTCCATGAGCTGATACGCTCTAAGCTGATCGAAGCTCCTAAGCTGATCTCTTATTCGCTGAACTATGCTCCCTATTTATACAATGTACTTATTTAGCTCGCATCTCTTGTCCAATCAGATTTTCTATAGAGTACTTCTTCAGCTCGCAACTCTCGTCTGATCTAATATGTTACATCGCACTGCTTCAGCTCGTAGCTATCGTCTGATTTGATCTGCTACAGCGCACTGTTTCAGCTGTAGCAGATCGGGTTTTATTGAGATCATCTTTGAGTTGTTATGCTTGGAGAAGCTACCAGGTTTTGTTCAGTCCTTGGAGCAATTCTGGAAAGCTGATGAACTGAATTCAGCGATCAGTAGTGAGCGTGGGTCATCTCTGATTTCTAGCGTTCAGTAGTGGTGACGTTGTTGTCATACAAATGGCGGATCCGGATACCGTTTTCCGGGGGCGCAGCGGAAGTTAAAAATTTTGCCCCGAGAAACGTTCAATACATTAAAACAATCAATAAACATTCATAGGGCGTTTATCGAATTGCTACCTTGCTGGCGTCTAGGCGCCTGGCTCCAACCAGTTTCACGAGGAAACCGGCACTTCAAACGGTAGGCGGCGGTAGATCGTCAATCAGGTCCACGACTGGAAACAATCTTCCTCCGTCAATCTGCACTAGAAAATCTGACGGATTTTATCACGAATGGATTCTCCTCGTCGCGGTGATCAAAACAAGTCCGATCACTCGAAAAACCGGGCGACGGCCGCGGCGGCCGGCGGGAGGCGGCGATGGGCGGTCGGCGGCAGCGTGAGGCGTGTGGGAGAGGGTGGGCGGCTATGAGAGCTTGGTTGTATCTTGTGTGTGTCTCATGGTAGCCCTAGGTCTAATTAAATAAGTGATGGGCTTGAACCGGCCCAATGGACCTGGGGCGGGCCCAGTCCAATATATGAACATTCGGTTCAACCGCATCACCGTGGCTTCATCATAACTCCGATCGATGATCAGATCAGATCGATCGACTCAGTTTCCAAAACTGACTATTATGATGCGAAAACAATTTTTCAGACCACCTAGACCAAAATGACAGTTATGCCCCTCAACTTTGGGAAATCGCAATTTGACCCCTGTTGACTTTTAGGAAGTCGCACTCCCTAAAATCCTCCTCCTATGCTCAACGCATTGAGCTTAGTTTCCGTGCGGGAATCATGAATCCAGTACTTGTGTGACCCTCAATGGTTCAGAGATACAGCTAGTCGTGGGCCCACAACCATTGTGGCTCCGAAATCACAATTTCGGACTTGCCCAACGGATCATTGTAAAGCGCCTAGCAACATCGCGCCATGATCCCCTAGGTATCACTGATAGTGCCTGAAAGAACCAGTTGGTCATGGTTAGCGTACAGTACGGTCCTTTCAACACATATATCCCGATCAGATCAACGATCATTGGTAAATCGAGAGTCGCTAGAGATCCGATAGCTATGCATACATCTTGGAGATCAAAAAGTGACATCACGAGTGTTACTAGGCAAACCCATTTACCTAAAACACATCCAGTACTCTGGCCAGAGATTTATTTACTATTATCCCTCAGATAGCATAGGATATCCACGCATGAAAGCGAGCGGTGAATCCTCGACAACGAAGCATCGACTCCTACATGCATCGGGACCTCACCCAATCCCGCCGCCTAATGACCCCAAGTGAGTCGGCAAACGGGTCAAAGTGAGATTCCTATCATGTAGAGTCTCAATGACGTTTCGAGTAGTGAGGACTAATCAGTACAACCAAGACCTCGGACTTATCCACTCGACAAATGGTAACCACTTGGAAAGTCCGAACGAGGGTAGTTCGATAGATCACCAGGTCACTATCCATCTGCATGCTCAGAACATCACAATGTTCCCTACCATCGCAGATGCTAGTCTCAAGCTCGGGCGGCCTTATCCTCATTTTGACGGCCCAATCGACTAGGAACGAATTCAGAATGCACAGTGACTATTAGATGTGTTTCATGATAGCCATCATATCCACTATCACATCTAACATACACTATGGTGCATTCTAGGTCTTTATCCAACACAATTGTTAACATTATATAACATAATGAAAATAAAGAATGCCATAAAGAAATGCAAATATCATATATAAAGATTGTCATATACAAGAGTCTATAAAACCCACACGCCACAAGTTGGTTAGTTGGGCATCTACTCTAACAATCTCTCACTTGCCCTATAGCCAACTACTCATCAGACGTAATCCCATTGTTTCGCGATGTTTTTTAAACAACGGTCCTGGCAAGGGCTTCGTAAGTGGATCAGCAATGTTGTCCGCAGAGGCGACTCTCTCAACTGCTATGTCACCTCTAGCCACAATATCCCGGATTATGTGGTATTTACTCAGTATATGTTTGGATCTTTGGTGAGACCTAGGCTCCTTTGCTTGCACAACGGCACCCATGTTTTCGTCGTAAACCGGGACTGGACCAACTCCATCAGGAATGACGCCCAACGCTTGGACGAAATTCCTCATCCAAACCGCCTCCTTAGCAGCAGCTGATGCTGCAATGTACTCAGCCTCAGTGGTTGAATCCGTGATGGTGTCTTGCTTGGAACTCTTCCAAGAGACAGCACCACCATTGAGCATGAATACAAATCCAGAGGTTGACTTCGAATCATCCACGTCACATTGGAAGCTAAAATCAGTGTAGCCTTCCAATTTCAGATCACCGCCCCCATAGACCATGAACGTATTCTTAGTCCTTCGCAAGTACTTAAGAATATCCTTCACAGACTTCCAATGCAATTGGCCGGGGTTGGCCTGGTAGCGGCTCGTGACACTCAGAGCATATACGACATCCGGTCTAGTTGAGATCATGCCATACATAATGCTGCCTATTGACGAGTAATATGGCACACGTGCCATACTCTCTATCTCCTCATCAGTCTTTGGACACATAGACTTAGATAGAGTTACCCCGTGGCACATAGGTAGGTGTCCTCTCTTGGACTCTTCCATAGAGAACCGCTTAAGTATGGTATCGATGTAGGTAGCTTGGGTGAGTCCGAGCATCCGTTTCGATCTATCCCGATAGATCTGTATTCCAAGAATATAGGATGCTTCACCCATGTCCTTCATCGAAAATCTACTAGACAACCATACTTTAGTTGACTACAGCATTCCTACATCATTCCCAATGAGTAGAATGTCATCAACATA
>KV006935.1:83309-94123 GCA_001598015.1 Dorcoceras hygrometricum
GCATGCAGATTACACACACTGCACGGTGTGAATCTTCAAGCCAACGGTTTGACCCTTAAATCTCCACTTCGAACCACTACAAGCCACTCCTAGGACCACCATGGACCACCTAATATCGAGCCAAGACCACTCAAGCAGCCCATCAACCGAAGCCATGCAAAAAGGATCAAAACCTTGAGGTGCCATAAGAATACATGCATGATCATGAACATGAACTTTGAGATCTGAAGCATACACGAAATTTCCATGCATAATCTTTGTAAAAACAGTGTAATATGATCTATATGGTGATAAAAGGAAGAATATAACATGCCTTGATCGATAGAGAAGCGAAAATACGTGATACCGGAGCGGAGGACAATGGAGAAGACCACACCTTAGAGTTTCACTCCAAAACTTGCAAGAATTCGGTCACCTTGGGGAGGATGGAGGCTGAAGTTGGATGATGAGAGGAGAGGCTAGGGTAATTTTCGAAATTATGGTGAAGGGTGTATGAAAAAGTGTACTAAAAAGCCCTTCTACCTTGTTTTATTTAAGGAAATAAAAGCCCACCAATATACTAGACCTCATCTAATTAAAAAGTCTTAAAAATGTTTAAAATTTAGACTTCAAGCCTCTAATTTTCGTAATATTGGGCCTCTCAAATTTAAAAGTGTGGTAAAAGTCATAAAAATGGCCCGTATAGGCGAAAAACGGGTCCCCCTCGGTAACCGTGCATAAAATCTCATAATTTTGGAAATTGTGCATAAAATAAAAATATTTTGCTTTAAAATATGTCTAAGTGCTAAAACAATAAAATATTTTCGATTTGGTCATCTCCGGACTCGTCCCCGCTTACCGGTCTCAAACCGTACCGTAAAGTGACATGCACACGTAAAGCATGAAATCATCATATAATCATATACATGACATGCAAATAATATTAACATAAAGTTTTCCCCCTAGTCATGCATTAAATTCACGTAATTAGGATTTCTGGGCGTTACAATTGGTTAATCCAGCCACAGGAGATTCGTTTAAGTTTGAAGCCAATCATGTTTGGAGGATTCCCCATATTATATCAGCTCTTAAGGCTCAACGCTATTTGAGGAAAGGTGGGGAAGGATTTTTTATAAGTCTGTCTTCCTTAGCAACGACTAGTAAGCCCCAACTTTCAGATGTGGAGGTGATGAATGAGTTTCCCGAGGTTTTTCCAGAGGATATACATGGATTACCACCAGACAGCGAACTGGAATATTCGATTGATTTAGTTCCAGGAGCAGCTCCAGTTTCCAGACCACCATATCGTCTAGCTCCATCAGAGATGAAGGAACTGAAGGAACAGATACAAGATCTGTTAGAGAAAGGATTTATTAGACCAAGTACATCCCCATGGGGAGCCCCTGTTCTTTTTGTTAAAAAGAAAGACGGAAGTCTGAGGTTGTGTATAGATTATCGAGAGTTGAATAAACTGACCATTAAGAATAAATATCCCCTTCCCAGAATTGAGGATCTTTTTGACCAGTTGAAAGGATTAGTAGTCTTTTCTAATATTGATTCGAGGTCTGGTTACCACCAGTTGAAGAGTAAGGCATCAGATGTCTATAAGACAGCTTTCAGAACTCGCTATGGTCACTATGAGTTTTTAGTAATGCCTTTTGGACTTACGAATGCTCCATCAGCTTTTATGGAGTTAATGAATAGAGTTTTCCAACCATTTATGGACCAATTTGTAGTTGTGTTCATAGATGATATCTTAGTATACTCTAAGACCAGATTTGAGCATGTTGACCACTTGAGGATAGTGCTTCAAGTTTTGAAGGATAAGCAATTGTTTGCAAAATTTAGCAAGTGTGACTTCTGGTTGGAGAAAGTAGCATTCTTAGGTCATATTATATCTAAGTATGGATTAGAAGTTGACCCAACTAAGGTAGAAGTTGTTCGCGACTGGCCAATACCAAGATCTGTATCGGAGATAAGGAGTTTCTTGGGTTTAGCCGGATATTATAGGAGATTTATCCAAGGATTTTCTAAGATAGTTGTTCCCTTGACCTCGTTGACAAGAAAGCTGGTTAAGTATGAATGGACTCCAGAATGTCAAATCAGCTTTGACAAGTTGAAGCAAGCGCTGATAGAAGCCCCTGTGCTAACCATGCCATCCGATCAAGGAAAGTTTGTCATCTATACGGATGCGTCTAAGATGGGTCTAGGTGCTGTACTGATGCAAGACCATAGAGTGATTTCCTATGCTTCAGACAACTTAAGAATCATGAGAAGAATTATCCTACGCACGACTTAGAGCTGGCAGCTGTAGTATTTGCCCTTAAGATTTGGAGACATTATCTTTATGGGGAGAAGTGTGAAATATTCACTGACCATAAGAGTCTCAAGTACTTCTTCACCCAGAAGGAACTTAATATGAGGCAGAGGAGATGGCTGGAGCTAGTAAAGATTATGATTGTACAATCAGCTATCACCCAGGAAAAGTCAATGTGGTGGCAGATGCCTTGAGTAGGAAATCTGTTGGATAGCTCAGCTCTTTGTTCAGAGACCATTGGCATATGATATTGAGAAGTCTGGAATAGAAATAGTGCCCAGTGGTAGCACTATGATTTTGGCAGATCTCTCTATAAGGTCAAATCTGATAGATCAGATTCGTGAGGCACAACCAAAAGATGAGCAACTCCAGAAGTGGGTTATACAAGATAAAGAGAGAGGTAACAACCTCTACTTTTTTGAATAAGGAATAATTAGGTATCTGGGAAGAATCTGGGTGCCCCAAGTAGACACCTTGAGATCAGATCTTTTGACAAAGGCCCATACAGCCCCATATTCTGTACATCCGGGAAGTAACAAGATGTATAAGGACCTCCAGAAGTTGTATTGGTGGCCAGGAATGAAATGAGACATGCTAGATTTGTCTCTGAGTGTTTGACTTGTCAATTGGTGAAAGCTGAACATCAAAGACCAGCAAGATTATTGAAGCCACTGCCTATTCCAGAATGGAAATGGGAGTGTATAGCGATGGATTTTGTAGTTGGTCTACATAAGACTGTCCAAGGATATAACTCTATTTGGGTTATAATAGACAGACTCACTAAGTCTGCTCACTTCTTACCAGTTAAGACAACATAATATGTGATCAGATATGCAGATTTGTATGTAAATGAAATAGTAAGGTTGCATGGTGTTCCAGTATCCATAGTATCGGATAGAGATCCGAAGTTTACCTCAGCTTTCTGGAAAAGTTGGCATAGAGCTATGGGTACGAAGTTGACCTTTAGCACAGCCTTTCACCCCCAGACAGATGGACAATCTGAAAGGGTGATTCAGATTTTAGAAGATTTTCTCAGAGCATGTATCGTGGATTTTTCAGAAGGTTGGGATTTAAAGCTACCATTTGTAGAATTTGCATACATAACAGTTTCCAAGCATCTATCCAGATGGCTCCATATGAAGCTCTCAATGGCCGCAAATGTAGAACACCTCTTCACTGGGATGAGCACAGCCTTTTCACCCCAGACAGATGGACAATCTGAAAGGGTGATTTCAGATTTTAGAAGATTTTCTCAGAGCATGTATCGTGGATTTTTCAGAAGGTTGGGATTTAAAGCTACCATTTGTAGAATTTGCATACATAACAGTTTCCAAGCATCTATCCAGATGGCTCCATATGAAGCTCTCAATGGCCGCAAATGTAGAACACCTCTTCACTGGGATGAAGTTGGTGAGATAGCTGGTTTAGGACCAGATGTAGTGGATCAAACAGCAGACGCTGTTAGAAAGATAAGAGAACGGATGAAAACTGCCCAAAGTCGGCAGAAGAGTTATGCAGATAATAGGAGAAGAGAGCTGAATTTCGATATCGGTGATCATGTATTTCTGAGAATTGCTCCAATGAAAGGAGTAATGCGTTTTGGGAAGAAAGGAAAGCTGAGTCCAAGATATATTGGACCATATGAGATTTTAGAAAGAATAGGAACGTTAGCTTATCGTTTAGCACTGCCCCCGCAGCTGTCAGCAGTGCATAGCGTTTTTCATGTTTCAGCTTTGAGGAAGTATATTCCTAACCCTTCGTATGTGCTAAGCCACGAACCAATCCAGTTAGCACAAGATTTAAGTTACAAATAGAGACCAGAGAGGATTCTTCTTCGATAAGTTAGAAAGCTAAGAAACCGTAGTATTCCTATGGTTAAGATACAATGGACTAACAATCTGAGCGAGAAGCTACATGGGAGACAGAAGCTGATATGCTTAACCTTTACCCATATCTGTTGGTAAGTAAATTTCGAGAACGAAATTTCAGTAAGGATGGAAGAGTTGTAACGCCCCAAAATCCATAGGACTACATATATGAATCTTGTCTATTTCAAGAATCAAAATGACAATTTAAATGTTAGCATAAGCTATTTAATGAAGCTGATTTTACTAATTTCATAAATGAGGTACGACGCAGCAAGTTCCAACAGATGTCACTCCAAGCGCAATATACGAGCAGGTTTTAGAAATTTGTTGAAAATAATTTTAAGGAGAACAAAATGGTTTCTTCTAAGAAGTGTTTGGTAGATTTGTAAACTAAAATATTGAGAGGGAAATTTCACTAAAATTCATAACTTTAGGTAAGGTGTGTCATGCTTGATGATAACACCTCAGCTGCCACTAATCCCTCCCATACAAATACTTGCTTTGAAGGAAACGTTCATTTTCACTTGCAAAAAGAAAACTCTTTCTTGTTCTCTCAAATATTTCCAAAGGAGCTCGTGTGATTGTTTGAGGAGGAGGAACACTGCAGGAACTAACTGTCGTTGTAAAGCTCAATTCAAAGGCAAGTAAAAGCTGATCCTTGCTATACCATTTGAAGCATATATTGATTTTTCCCATTTTATGGATCTGCTTGCCTGTATGTTTAAAGTTATATTTAAGTTCATGTTTACGTATGTTCAAGAATATTTAAGAAATGAAATATTGGGTTCAAAGTTATGTTTTCTGCTTCCAAAGTTTTCGAGAATGTTTTAAGAAAGATTGAAGATGTTTAAAAGTACTGAGGAGTTCAGATTTAAGTCACGTATGTTCATGAATGTTCTTGTTTCTGGTGAATGGTAACATCTGAGCTTGACTCTAGGTAACTGGAGATGCTAGTCGAATCATAAACTAAGTCTAGTTTGATAGACAGAACTGGTATCGTAGATGTCGTTCGTGATGTTGCAGCACCAAATTCTTATTCAGACTTCGTTTCCTATGTTAGCGACTTAATTTCCTATTTTGAAGTTTCAATTCAGTTTCGTGTTTTGCTACACATCAGAATTGTCAGTTTCACCTTATAAATCATTTCGCTGCTGAGTTGATTATGAATTTTGTTGACATCTGAGTTGACCAACTTAGTTGCATTGACATATGAGTTTACTAACCTAGTTGCGTTGACATTTGAGTTGACCAACGACATCTGTTTCTTTTCCAAACATTACTCTGTTGGAGATAGCTGTTTATCGCTATTCACTACATTTCCATAGTCAAATCTGTTTCATCGTTAGTGACGTATTTCCCTAGTCAGACTTCTGTTTCACGCTAACGGTACTGTTCATTGTTGACACATCTGTTCAACGTTACGCTCCACAAGAGAAATCTGTTTTGCTTTCCAGTACAGTTCCCTTTAGAGAAATCCGTTCGCATTTCAACGATCACTTTCCAGTAGTCAAATCTGATACTCAGTAAGTTTTAAAATGGGAAGCGAGTTTTAAAAGAAGTGGACCCCAGTGATTTTCAAAGGAAATTTCAAAGAAGATTTCAAAAGATAAGCAGTTTAAAGGAACGAAAGTTTAATTTAAGGATTTATGGCATAGATAACAGACGGTCATAACGGAAGGGTGAGCCGCTGTCCAGATTTCAGTTGCCCTTTCATAAAGGAAGGGTGAGCAGTCGTCGAGAGTGTCGATTTCCCTTTCACAATGATCTATATGCTAGAACTGATATCAGAAGTCATTTGATCAAGTGCACAACGGACCTAAGGAGACCTTCTAAGCCATAAATCATAAATTTAAAGAAAATAATGAAGGGATCTGGGTTATTGTCCCCACATCCAAGTTTACGAAAGAATGTTATGTTTAAATGAAGTTCCTTTAAACTCAGTTATGTAAATGTTCAGATGTCTTCCTGCATTAAATGACTTTGTTATTACTCAGATTTTACTTGCTGAGTCCCTAGGCTCATTAGCTTTTAAAATGATACAGGTGAGACAGTTCAGGGACAAGCAGGAAGGTGGAAGCTGAGACAGCTAGGTGGTGAAGTGTTTATCTATGGACAGCATTTTTCGTGTCTTAGATGTTGTTGTCTTTTTATCTTAGACATCTGTATTAGATCAATTGCAATAGTAAATGATACAGGTGAGACAGTTCAGGGACAAGCAGGAAGGTGGAAGCTGAGACAGCTAGGTGGTGAAGTGTTTATCTATGGACAGCATTTTTCGTGTCTTAGATGTTGTTGTCTTTTTATCTTAGACATCTGTATTAGATCAATTGCAATAGTAGTAAATTCATATATAATTTCCAATGTTGTAATATCGCAATTGCAGTATATATATATAAGAAATCTGTTTCCGCAAATTTTCAGTATTTGGCGCCGAACTTGTGTATGTCAGATTTGTGTTGTGTTTCGAAAATTCTTCTAAGTTATAAGAAATACAGCTTATAGCAAATTGTCATTTAGCCCTTCTTTTTATTTCAAATTTTTCTTCACCCCAAATTCGTGACTTCGTGGGTTCGGGTGTTACATACCCGCCCGTCCTCAAAACAAGCATCCTGGTACGCACAGATCAAGATAAAAAGGCACGGCTAAACAAGATCTGAATGCAACATGAATAATGCGTGTATGCAATGACAGCTTGCAGATAACAACACAACAGAGGCAAGCAATAATAGCACGGAATGCATACACAGCAGCACACATAATATCCAAGCCCAATTCAACGCTGTAAAACATGCTCACATCCGTACCTCAAATTCTTCTGAGATACAATTACCACAAAGCAGTCCCGAGCAACACAGATCTGAGAACCTGCTAAGCAAAACACAACGCTAACTCAGGGACCGTAGCACAGAAACTACGAAAGGGAGCTACGCACTCCACCAGATCTGTCCTACCCTACGAGCTCAAAAACCAGAAACTAACGCTTACCAACAAGCTACCTGAACATCAGGACTAATCCGGCGCTTATGCTAACAGACTACACAATGAAGATGTCTTAGCGAACCTCTCCATGCTTAACGAAAGCTTCCAAAAGCGGCACCAAATGAACGCCTTAGCAAGAGGAGTCCAGCGCTACCACTCTTAATTCAATAGGAGCTGTCTACCACCGGCAATCGGAGAAGATAAGGTTTGATGAACAGTAGCTAGGGTATCGTGATAGGATTTGCTATCGGGAAATATTCTAAGTGTAGAATCTGAATACAGGGAAACGAAGACCAAGTCCTCTATTTAAAAGGTCAAATCTGCTCAAATCTGATGAATAGTACCCACCGACAACTTAAGCCTCAAAGCTGATTTCCCACTCGGATCTGAGTCTCACATTAGTTCTGACTCTACGTCGAAACAGATCCTGACTTAACCAATCGACATCGCACAGAGTCTACTGTCGCATCTGGACATGTCACACGCTACTCGAATCTGAAATGCTCAACGGCGTCGCCTTGTAAACACTCAGATCCTATCGAATCTGAAGACCAATGCTACTCGAATCTGAATATCGCCCGCTAAACCAAAACGCTGTCGTTCCAACTAATCCAAACAACATAGTTTAGCTACTCGCTACAGGAACACGCTAGCTCACATCTGAACGCCTGTGATACCAGATTCCATCACCACAACTGAACACGATCACTCAGTGCTGGCCAACACTCAACTCTGATCAGTTCCCGTGGAAATTCTCCAACTCTCCAGATCTATTTCAAGGACTTATACGGACCCGATAACTAAGACAAGCATACCAACTCAAAGCTGGCTCATCCCAGATATTTTCAAACTAAATCTGGTCTATGCTAAACCCGATCAATTAACTCAATTAATCTTATAAACATTCGGGTCTCACAATAAAGATTTGAGCATAAGCTGACTTCCTTTACATTATATCTTTAGCTTATGTACTTGTATGCATGCATTATGTGATATTGTTGTCCTCAGTTTTACTTGTTGAGCCCCTAGGTGTTGGCGAAATGGCGGATCCGGATCCTGTTTCTCGGGGGCGCAGCGAAAATCAAAAATTACCCCGAGAAACGATCAATACATTAAAATATAATTCTATAAACATTCATAGGGCGTTCATAGAATCGTTACCTTGCTGGCATCTAGGCGCCTGGCTCCGACCAGTTTCACGAGGAAACCGGCACTTCAAACAGTAGGCGGCGGTAGATCGTCAATCAGGTCCACGACCGGAATCAAGACGCCTTCGTCAGCCTGCACTAGAAGGACTGACAAATTTAGCATGGACGGAAACTCCTCGTCGCGGTGATCGAAACAAGTCCGATCACACGACGAACGGAAGGCGGCGGCACGGCGGCGGGCGGCGGCCGTGCGTGAAGTTTGAGAGGAGGGTTGGGTGGCGCTATCTAGGGTTGTGAGATGCAAGAGTGTCTCATTAGTTGCCCTAGGTCAAGACTAAGTATAGGTATGATGGGCTTGAACCGGCCCATTGGACCTGGGGCGGGCCCAGTCCAATATATGAACATTCGGTTCAACCGGATCACCGTGGCTTCATCATAACTCCGATTGACGATCAGATCGGACCGATCGAATCAGTTTCCAAAACTGACTATTTTGATGCGAAAACAATTTTTCAGACCACCTAGTCCAAAATTACAGTTTAGCCCCTCAACTTTTGGGAAATCGCAATTTGACCCCTGTTGACTTTTAGGAAGTCGCACTCCCTAAAATCCTACTCCTATGCTCAAAACATTGAGCTCAGTTTCCGTGCGGGAATCATGAATCCAGTACTTGTGTGATCCTCAATGGTTCAGGGATACAGCTAGCCGTGGGCCCACAATCATTGTGACTCCGAAATCACAATTTCGTACTTGCCCATCGGATCATGGTAAAGCGCCTAGCAACATCGCCCCATGTTCCCCTAGGTATCACTGATAGTGCCTGCAAGAACCATTTGGTCATGGTTAACGTACAGTACGGTCCTTTCAACACATATATCCCGATCAGATCAACGACCATTGGTAAATCGAGAGTCGCTAAAGATCCGATAGCTATGCATACATCTTGGAGATCGAATAGTGACATCGCGAGTGCAACTACGTAAACCCATTTACCTAAAACACATCCAGTACTCTGGCCAGAGATTTATACACTATTATCCCCTCAGATAGCATAGGATATCCACGCATGTAAGCGAGCGGTGAATCCTCGACAACGAATCATCGACTCCTACATGCATCGGGACCTCACCCAATCCCACCGCCTAATGACCCCAAGTGAGTCGGCAAACGGGTCAAAGTGAGGCGCCTATCATATAGAGTCTCAATGACGTTTCGAGTAGTGAGGACTAATCAGTACAACCAAGACCTCGGACTTATCCACTCGACAAATGGTAACCACTTGGAAAGTCCGAACGAGGGTAGTTCAATAGATCACCAGGTCACTATCCATCTGCATGCTCAGAACATCACAATGTTCCCTACCAATGGTATTCAGAATGCACAGTGACTATTAGATGTGTTTCATGATAGCCATCATATCCACTATCACATCTAACATACGCTATGGTGCATTCTAGGTCTTTATCCAACACAATTGTTAACATTATATAACATAATGAAAATAAAGAATGCCATAAAGAAATGCGAATATCATATATAAAGATTGTCATATACAAGAGTATATAAAACCCACACGCCACAAGTTGGCTAGTTGGGCATCTACTCTAACAATCTCCCTCTTGCCCTATAGCCAACTACTCATCAGACGCAGTCCCATTGTTTCACGATGTTTTTCATACAACGGTCCTGGCAAGGGCTTCGTAAGTGGATCAGCAATATTGTCCGCAGAGGCGACTCTCTCAACTGCTATGTCACCTCTAGCCACAATATCCCGGATTATGTGGTATTTCCTCAGTATATGTTTGGATCTTTGGTGAGACCTAGGCTCCTTTGCTTGCGCAACGGCACCCGTGTTGTTGCAGTACACCGGGACTGGGCCAACTCCATCAGGAATGACGCCCAACTCTTGGACGAAATTCCTCATCAAAACCGCCTCCTTAGCAGCAGCTGATGCTGCGATGTACTCAGCCTCAGTGGTGGAATCCGCGATGGTGTCTTGCTTGGAACTCTTCCAAGAGACAGCACCACCATTGAGCATGAATACAAATCCAGAGGTAGACTTCAAATCATCCACGTCACATTGGAAGCTAGAATCAGTGTAGCCTTCCAATTTCAGTTCACCACCCCCATAGACCATGAACATATTCTTAGTCCTTCGCAAGTATTTAAGAATATCCTTCACAGTCTTCCAATGCAATTGGCCGGGGTTGGCCTGGTAGCGGCTCGTGACACTCAGAGCATATGCGACATCCGGTCTAGTTGAGATCATACCATACATAATACTACCTATTGTCGAGGCATATGGCACACGTGCCATACTCTCTATCTCCTCATCAGTCTACGGACACATAGACTTAGTCCAATGCAATTGGCCGGGGTTGGCCTGGTAGCGGCTCGTGACACTCAGAGCATATGCGACATCCGGTCTAGTTGAGATCATACCATACATAATACTACCTATTGTCGAGGCATATGGCACACGTGCCATACTCTCTATCTCCTCATCAGTCTACGGACACATAG
>KV006935.1:120891-196555 GCA_001598015.1 Dorcoceras hygrometricum
GGATGTGAAAGTTCCTTAATGGAAACATTAAGGAAGAGATCTATATGACGCAGCCTGAGGGTTTCACATCTGTTGGAAGCGAAGCGTGCAAGCTTCAGAGATCGATCTACGGTCTCAAACAAGCATCGCGAAGTTGGAACCTGAGATTCGATGAAACAATTAAGGAATTGCCGGAAAACGTTCCGGCCTAGTTTTTCGAGGAGAATCCGTTCGTGCTGATCTCGTCAGCGCTTCTAGTGCAGCCTGACGAAGAAGTCTCGGATCTGGTCGTGGACCGGATTGGCGTAAACTACCGCAATCTACCGAGAAGAGCCGGATTATTGTAATCACGGTTGGAGCCAGGCACAAGTGCCAGTCGCCGGAAAATTGTTTCCGGCCAGTTCGACGAGGAGAATCCGTTCGTGCTGATCTCGTCAGCGCTTCTAGTGCAGCCTGACGAAGAAGTCTCGGATCTGGTCGTGGACCGGATTGGCGTAAACTACCGCAATCTACCGAGAAGAGCCGGATTATTGTAATCACGGTTGGAGCCAGGCACAAGTGCCAGCAAGGTAATCCGCTTAAACATCCTATGAATGTCATAGTTTGTTTATGAATTTTTCGTATTGATCGTCTCCCGGCCTCCTTTGTTTGTTCTTCCGCTGCCTAGCCGGGGGGCGGATCCGGATCCACAACAGGTAAACCCATTTACCTAAAACACATCCAGTACTCTGGCCAGAGATTTATACACTATTATCCCCTCAGATAGCATAGGATATCCACGCATGTAAGCGAGCGGTGAATCCTCGACAACGAAGCATCGACTCCTACATGCATCGGGACCTCACCCAATCCCGCCGCCTAATGACCCCAAGTGAGTCGGCAAACGGGTCAAAGTGAGGCGCCTATCATATAGAGTCTCAATGACGTTTCGAGTAGTGAGGACTAATCAGTACAACCAAGACCTCGGACTTATCCACTCGACAAATGGTAACCACTTGGAAAGTCCGAACGAGGGTAATTCGATAGATCACCAGGTCACTATCCATCTGCATGCTCAGAACATCACAATGTTCCCTACCAATGAAACATGGTACTTCACATCGCAGATGTTAGTCTCAAGCTCGGGCGGCCTTATCCTCATTTTGACGGCCCAATCGACTAGGAACGTATTCAGAATGCACAGTGACTATTAGATGTGTTTCATGATAGCCATCATATCCACTATCACATCTAACATACACTATGGTGCATTCAAGGTCTTTATCCAACACAATTTTTAACATTATATAACATAATGAAAATAAAGAATGCCATAAAGAAATGCGAATATCATATATAAAGATTGTCATATACAAGAGTCTATAAAACCCACACGCCACAATTTGGCTAGTTGGGCATCTACTCTAACACTAGGCTCATTAGTTTTCCTGGTGCAGGTGAGGCAGCTCAGGGAAAGGCAGGAGGTGCGAGCTGAACCAACTTGGGGTTGTGTGTGTTTATTGAAGGCCGAAATTTCCGTGTTGTTGTTTTTGATCTTGTCAGAACTGTATTAAGATCTATTATAACAATAGATGATTCATATAGAATTCAAAAGTTGTAATTCGAACGAAACTTCTGTACATCAAAGCTGAATTTACTGTTGTTGTACCAACTGTTCTATTATTCGAGCCATGTAAGGAAATACAGCTTCCAATTTATGCTTTTAGCCCTTTATTCTTTCGCTTTAACATTTTTATTTCAATCCGTTGACTCCCTTGAGTTTGGGCGTCACGGTTTTATTCCTTGTTCAATATTTTGATTCAGGCTAAAACGATCACTGAGCATGTAAAACTTGTTAAATATCATATTTGCCATGAGAATAATCCGTTGTGATTGAATTTATTGTTCTTGCAAGCACATACAAAGACCTTGCTCCATGCACTGTGCTTGATTTAAAGTAGACTTCATATGATCACAATGTAATATTGTAAGATAATCTGTGCATTTGATTAGAAATTAATAGTATCTTCCTTCAGTAGGAATCGGGATTGCAAATTCAACACAAATAAGTACAGAACTTTCATAAAATTGAATAATGTAATAAAACCATTTATATAGGCGCTTGTTTATTTTTTCTAAATTTATAATACCAATTCAATTTGCAATACCATTATATATAAGAATAAAGGTTGCTATGCAGTACCCGTTCAACTTGTATATAACTAATGTTATTCACCCTTTGTTAAGAGAAAATGTTCTAAGTTTCACAAAAGACAAGGTCGGCATTAATATGGACATAATAAACAGTGTTTAAGTAAGATTATATTAGAGTTAAGTTGAGTTTGAACAAATCGATAGAACAGAGTTTATGTTGGACAGATCAGAACATAGTAGAATAGGTCAAAGAGTTTTCACAAGCAGATTAGATAAGATGTACAAGAGAATATTATAGATCAGATCAGGCACCGAATCAGAACAAATCAGATTGGAGAGTCAGATCAGATCGGATAAGCTTATGCGGTCAGACCAAAGAGTTGTATCAGATCTGATCAGAGCAAGCTTTAAGTGTTTAACTTAAGCTGAGCATTTATAAATGTTGGACATATAAGGAAACTCAAGATCAGTGTGGTTGAAGTACAAGAATTTCCTTACAGAGCAAAAAGAAGAAGAATTTAATACATCAGTCCGAAGTTTGTATAAAGCATTAAACGTGCCGTAACTGCTTAAGGAAAAGGGCATAAGGATTGATGAATGTGACTACAGAACACATTTTTTGACGTTGGAATTCAGAAGTTAAAAATACCAGAAGCTAAGGGAAGAGAGGAACTTTTGGACTCTTGAATTTCAAAACCATTGAATCTTTGAAATGTTCTATGCTTTCATTTCTTTGTATAACTTTAGTGTTACTTATCAGCTATGCTGAATAATTTTAGGGCTCTAGATTTTATTGAATATCAGTTTACCCTGAGAGTTATATTCATTGTAAACTAACAGAGCCTATGTTGGGATCGATTTATATGCGAGACCCTCTATTAATGTGCAATGACTAGTTATTCGATCAACCACCAGTGCTAGAGGGTGTAACCAGATCGAATGACAAGACGCAGGATTCAGCCAGACGTTGAAAACGGGTTTGCAAAGATCAAGCTGGTTTCAGCTTGAGTTAAAACCAGCCCAATACAAGGCGAGCGCTAAACATGCTGATTCAAGCCGGAAGACTAGAACCAGCTCGACACTTTGGCCGAATGATTTGGTTAACTTAACTTGAGCTGCAATAGCTCGGTGTTCTTGAATACTTTGTGCACCGAGATACAGATTGAGTAGTGTAAATAAAACATGCGGAAATAACTCAAACTGCACTCTATCGTTCGAAGCTCAACTAAACAGTTATAAACGTGTAAGTAGATATGTGATGTGTATGAGTGTAAATACTAAAAGCAGTAAAGAAAGATACGCTGAATTTATTTCTGGAAGTTCGGAGCTCAATCTCCTACATCTCCCTTCTTCCGCCATGGGAAGGATCCAATAGAAGACTTTGATTACAACGACCCTCGCTGCAACCCACTCTCTACGACCAGCAGCCGCAAGAACTCTTAGCTTCTACCATTGCACACTAGCCCCGAAGACTGTGTGACTAACTTCACTTCTTTTATGCCTCAGTGAGAAAGGCTACAAGGACTTGTTTAACGTCTCTGTCCAAAGACTACACACACTTCTTTTACGTCTCAGTGTGAAAGACAACTAGACTTGTTTAACGTCTCTGTTTAAGACTACAATGGAGAGTATTTGATTCACATTCACTCTTTATCTATTTCGCTCAACTCTCGAATATGAGGGAATGTGTGTGTGTGAGATTTACAGTGTAAGCACAATCTCTCAATGAATTAAATCTCACACACTCTGGGAAATGCTCCTGGTTTGAGCTGGTTTTCTGCTATATCCCCAGATCAAGTGTTGTGCATCTTCAAGTATTTTCTTTTTGGATTTGCACAACACACTCTCACTATTTTGCGCATGCTTCAATCTGTTTCATTGCGCCTGTTTATAAAGCCGCTACTTGGATATATCCGTTGGACACAAATATGTAGACGTTCTGAAAAGTATTCTAACGCATATTTACTTTGTGTCCTTTGGAATTTAATGCGTTTCAGGCTTTATGTGACTTGAGCTCTGTTCATCGGCGATTCTGCAGCCTTTTGCTAACTTTGAGCTCTGTCCCGAGAAGACAATACAAGCAAGTCGATTTGAATACTAAACATTGTTTGTCGTTTAGCGTTGTATTCAAATCTCCTTGCTCGTAGATTTGATGGCATCTATCCTGCCATCTAGCTGGTTTGTCCTTAACCAGCTTGCCAGCTTGTTCATCAATCTGATCTATATCGAGCTGGTCTTGTTCGAGCTAGTTGCTTCTTCAAGCCGTTCAAAGATCTCTTCGTCTCCTCTTGTTTGCAACCGCTCTTGAGCAACTCTTCTAATTTGCTCTTGTCAGCTGATCTTCATCATCTTAGAGCGTTTAGCTGGTTTGACCTTAACCAGCTTGATTCTGCTCTTTGTTATCAGCTGCTCCTAAACTGGTTTGTCTTTAACCAGCTTGTCAGTCTGTTCGCCATTCAGTTCTCCACAGAACTAGTCTTGTGTGAGCTGGTTTCTCAGCTGATTTCCTTCCCAGCTGGTCTTCGAGCTAGTTTGCACTGAGTTTGTTTCCCAGCTCGATTCCATCTCTGTACCAGCTCGCAGGCTTATAATCCGGCTATGGGACCAGTATGAGAATATGCAAGTGTGGGATCATCTTGCACATTTCCGCATAGGACCATTGTTGTCCCCTCCGAAACGGTTCGACTACTTCGTCGAAACCTAAGCCATTCATCGCCCAAACATCTTTGTTTAGGCCTCCGAAATTGCGTTGGCTACGCACTCAATCACTACTCTTGTATACTGCACTTGATCTATGCCTGAGCTATTCTGTACTTGAGCATTCTGCGCTTGAGCTCTTCATTTCACCTCTGCTCTTGATTCTGCGCTTGAACTGCTCTTCACTCTCTGCGCTTGATCTTCGTGCTGCTCCAACATCCAGCTGATGAACCAGCTTGATGTTCCCTGCACTTATGGAAGTAAACTGTCGAATCAGTTTGGGCGTCCCCTTACTGTTCCAGCTTGATATCTTTGACCAGTCCAGCTCAGGCGTCCCTTCACTGTCCTAGCTCGGATATCTTCACGTCTACTCCAGTCTAAGAAAGATGCGCATGTCAAGTAGAGCATTAGTACAATGGAAGCAGATTTTGTGTGAATCAAAACTTATATTCTGATCTGTAAACACAGATCCAACAATCTCCCTCTTTTTGATTAACACAAAATCTGGATAAACATATGCATGTATGTTTATGCTGAAAGTATTTCTCCCCCTTTTTGTGGGAATCAAAAAGAGTTAGAAACCTTGTCTCCCCCTTAATATTTAAAACAAAACTCCCCCTTAACAAAACATGGGGTAATTTTATTTTTGAAATAAACGATTTTATGCATAGGAAGACAGTTTATCGAAAGCTTTATGTATGCATGAGATTTTGAAAACAAGATCTATGATACTCGAAATTTTTCATACATATAGACGAGAGGAGCATCAAGAAGTATGTCTCCCCCTATGCTGAGGTTTGAAAACTTAAAAATTTTGTAGCACAGACAGGCTTTCGAACGGATATCAGAGTGTAAACTGTTTAACAACATTTTTTGATGCACTATTCAAGAAAAACATGTTCTGATACCACTTGTTGGGATTGATTTATATGCGATACCCTCTATTAATGTGCAATGACTAGTTATTCGATCAACCACCAGTGCTAGAGGGTGTAACCAGATCGAATGACAAGACGCAGGATTCAGCCAAATGTTGAAGCCGAGTTCGCAAAGATCAAGCTGGTTTCAGCTTGAGTTAAAACCAGCCCAATACAAGGCGAGTGCTAAACATGCTGATTCCAGCCGGAAGACTAGACCCAGCTCGACACTTTGGCCGAACGATCTGGTTAACTTAACTTGAGCTGCAATAGCTCGGTGTTCTTGAATACTTTGTGCACCGAGATACAGATTGAGTAATGTAAATAAAGCATGCGGAAATAACTCAAACTGCACTCTATCTTTCGAAGCCCAATTAAACAGTTATAAACGCGTAAGCAGATATGTGATGCGTATGAGTGTAAATACTTAAAGCAGTAAAGAAAGATACGCTGAATTTGTTTCTGGAAGTTCGGAGCTCAATCTCCTACATCCCCCCTTCTTCCGCCACGGGAAGGATCCACTAGAAGACTTTGATTACAACGACCCTCGCTGCAACCTACTCTCTACGACCAGCATCCGCAAGAACGCCTAGCTTCTACCATTGCACACCAGACCCGCAGACTGTGTGACCAACTTCACTTCTTTTATGCCTCAGTGAGAAAGGCTACAAGGACTTGTTTAACTGTTAGAGTAGATGCCCAACTAGCCAACTTGTGGCGCGTGGGTTTTCATTGACTCTTGTACAAACGATCTTTATATATGATATTCGCATTCTTTTATATGGCATTCTTTACTTTCATTATGTGTGTAATGATTTACAATTGTGTTGAGTAAAGACCTAGATTACACTAAAGCGTATGTTAGATGTGATAGTGGGTATGACGGCTATCATGAAACACATCTAATAGTCGCTGTGTATTCTGAACATGTTCCTAGTCGTTTGGGCCGTCAAAATGAGGATAAGGCCGCTCGAGTTCGAGACTAGTATCTGCGATGTGAAGTACCATGTTTCATTGGTAGGGAACATTGTGATGTTCTGAGCATGCAGATAGATAGTGACCTGGTGATCTATCGAACTACCCTCCTTCGGACTTTCCAAGTGGTTACCATTTGTCGAGTGGATAAGTCCGAGGTCTTGGTTGTACTGATTAGTCCTCACGACTCGAAACGTCATTGAGACTCTACAGCTGTATCCCTGAACCATTGAGGGTCACACAAGTACTGGATTCGAAACTCCCACACGGATACTCAGCTCAATGTGTTGAGCGCGGGAAAAGGATTTCGGGAAGTACGACTTCCTAAAAGTCAACAGGGGTCAAACCGGGATTTGACTCTGTTGATGGGCAAAACGGTCATTTTGCTGTTTAGGGCTTGATGATCTGAAAAATTGTTTTTCACATCATAACGTTCAGTTTTCGAAACTGAGTCGATCGGTCCGATCTGATCGGCGATCGGAGTTACGATGAAGTCGCAGCGATTGATATCGTCATTTGGACCCGGGCCCGTTGGACCGGCCCAAGTCCAACTTTAGTCTATTTAATTAGACTAATTGACTTCATTACAAAACACAACTCATAACCTAAACCTAATAGCACTAGCCGCCTCTCCCTCTTTCTCTCGACCACGCCGCCGCCGCCGCCGTCGCCGTGCGCCGCCGCCGCCGCCCAACTTCGCCGGAATTTCGTTCCGGCCTAGTTTCTCGTGGAGAATCCGATCGTGCTGATCTCGTCAGGACTTCTAGTGCAGTTTGACGAAGGAGTCTCGGATCTGGTCGTGGACCGGATTGACGTAACTACCGCAATCAACCGAGAAGCGCCGGGTTCTTGAAACACCGGTTGGAGCCAGGCACAAGTGCCAGCGAGGTAACACGCCTGAAACACCCTATGTATGTTGATACATTGTAGATCTGATTTTTCGTATTGATCGCCTCCCGGTTCTATAATTTTTGTTCTTCCGCTGCCTGACCGGGGGGCGGATCCGGATCCCCAACAGTGGTATCAGAGCCAGTGTTTCCCGGATATGATCAATACGATTATGCCATAATTGTATCTAACTTTCGATTTTTCAGAATTAAGAATCAAAATTTCGAAGCTTTCCGGCCGATCGCCGCCGCTTGAAGCGCCGCCCCCTCGCGCGCACGATGTCGCCCGCACGCCCGTGCAAGTTGTTGCGCCGGTGATTAGCGCTTCTCGGCCGCGCTCATCGGGCGTCTCGGCCGCGCTGGTTGTTGGGTGGATCCGGATCCGCACCCCGGCAGGCAGCGGAAGAACAAAAATTTAACCGGGATGCGATCAATACGAAAAACAAATCAATTATATGTATCTTTCTCGTGGAGAATCCGATCGTGCTGATCTCGTCAGGACTTCTAGTGCAGTCTGACGAAGGAGTCTCGGATCTGGTCGTGGACCGGATTGACGTAACTACCGCAATCAACCGAGAAGCGCCGGGTTCTTGAAACACCGGTTGGAGCCAGGCACAAGTGCCAGCGAGGTAACATGCCTGAAACACCCTATGTATGTTGATACATTGTAGATCTGATTTTTCGTATTGATCGCCTCCCGGTTCTATAATTTTTGTTCTTCCGCTGCCTGACCGGGGGGCGGATCCGGATCCCCAACATTAACGTCTCTGTCCAAAGACTACACACGCTTCTTTTACGTCTCAGTGCGAAAGACAACTAGACTTGTTTAACGTCTCTGTCCAAAGACAAAAATGGAGAGTATTTGATTCACATTCACTCTTTATCTATTTCGCTCAACTCTCGAATATGAGTGAATGTGTGTGTGTGAGATTTACAGTGTAAGCACAATCTCTCAATGTATTAAATCTCACACACTCTGGGAAATGCTCTTGGTTTGAGCTGGTTTTCTGCTATCTCCCTAGATCAAGTGTTGTGCGTCTTCAAGTATTTTCTTTTTGGATTTTCACAACACACTCTCACTATTTTTCACATGCTTCAATCTATTTAATTGCGCCTTTTCATAAAGCCGCTGCTTGGATCCATTGGACACAAAGATGTAGCTGTTCTGAAAAGTCTTCTGACGCATATGTACTTTGTGTCCTTTGCATTTAATACATTTCAGGCTTTATGTGACTTGAGCTCTGTTCATCGGTGATTCTGTAGCCTTTTGCTAACTTTGAGCTCTGTCCCGAGAAGACAATACAAGCAAGTCGATTTGAATACTGAACATTGTTTTTCGTTTAGCGTTGTATTCAAATCTCCTTGCTCGTAGATTTGATGGCATCTTGCATTATTGAGCCGTTCAAAGCTCTCTTCTTCTTCTCTTGTTTGCAACAGCTCTTGAGCAACTCTTCTAATTTTCTCTTGTCAGCTGATCTTCATCATCTTCAGAGCGTTTAGCTGGTTTGACCTTAACCAGCTTGATTCTGCTCTTTGTTCTCAGCTGCTCCTAAGCTGGTTTGTCTTTAACCAGCTTGCCAGTCTGTTCGTCATTCAGTTCTCCACAAAACTGGTCTTGTGCGAGCTGGTTTGTCAGCTGATTTCCTTCCCAGCTGGTCTTTGAGCTGGTTTGCACTGAGTTTGTTTTCCAGCTCGATTCCATCTCTGTACCAGCTCTCAGGCTTATAATCCGACTGGGGGACCAGTATGAGAATATGCAAGGATCATCTTGCACATTTCCGCATAGGACCATTGTTGTCCCCTCCAAAACAGTTCGACTACTTTGTCGAAACCTAAGCCATTCGTCGGCCAAACATCTTTGTTTAAGCCTCCGAAATTGCATTGGCTATGCACTCAATCACTGCTCTTGTATACTGCATTTGATCTACGCCTGAGCTATTCTGTACTTGAGCATTCTGCGCTTGAGCTCTTCATTTCACCTCTGCTCTTGATTCTGGGCTTGAACTGTTCTTCACTCTCTGTGCTTGATCTTCGTGCTACTCCAACATCCAACTGATGAACCAGCTTGATGTTCCCTGCACTTCTGGAAGTAAACTGCCGAATCAGTTTGGGCGTCCCCTTACTGTTCCAGCTTGATATCTTCGACCAGTCCAGCTCAGGCATCCCTTCACTGTCCTAGCTCGGATATCTTCACGTCTACTCCAGTCTAAGCAAGCTGCGCATGTCAAGTAGAGCATTAGTACAATAGAAGCAGACTTTGTGTGAATCAAAACATAGATTATGATCTGTAAACACAAATCCAACAGCCTATTTTGTTAGTGGAGAGGATTGCTAAGAGTTCAGATTAGCCGCGAGCTAACTGAGCGGATTTTTATATACAGTGTAATCATATCAATGTCTTCTAGTTGCAAGTCTTCCATTTGAGGAAGAGGGGAAAACATAGAAGCATTGGTTTGAACTTTCAGAAACAATATCGTCACTTTCTGTTTACTTTTTCGCATTTAACTTACTGATTAATCAAACCTTTATATTTTGTATCTTAAAAATTCAGATTAGACTGAGACAAAAGATTCAGATAGTAACTCAATTGATCTTAAAAATATTTTAACGAGAAAATTTTGAAAGAGTTTATTCACTTCCCCTCTAAACTCTTTCTCAATCCTATCAGTGGTAGCAGAGTGGGGTGAACTCAGTTTTGAGAAAATCATTTCAAATACTATCTTTATAATGGCCTCATTCAATAAATCTCCAATGTTTCTAAAGAAGTATGACGATTGAAAAATTCATATGCAGGCACATTAGGATGATGATATATGGTATGTCATCATAGAAGATGTTGGATCGAGCGCTTGCAGTTTTACCAAAAGCTATAGCTTTTGGTAAATTTGCAAGTTGATAGGATCGAAAAACAAGGGGTGTTCATGAGCTCTACCACAACTTCACGTAGGCTCTCACACAGCCCAAAACACCAAACCCGTAAGTTACGTGCATTTAAAAATATTGGAGTTGGAAAACCAGCATGCAAATTATGTAACCAGATAGCTGTGAATCTGGACAAATAGCTCTGCAAGCTGGTCCAGATTACCAGTTGCTCTGCAACCTGGTTCAACACTTGCAGTCTGGTTTCTTACATCTTGAGCTGCAATAGCTCATGTTCTTGAAAGGTTTTGAGTACCGAGAAACAGATTGGGTATGACGTAAAATGCAGAAACAACCCAAACTGAACTATGAAAATTGAAAGCTAAATGAACAGGTTTTACACACATGTATGTAGAAGCAGAAAACTAAATTCAGTAAGTAGTAAACAAAATGTACGCTGAGAATTTGTTTATGGAAGTTCGAAGCTGAATCTCCTACATCTCCACATCTCCCCTTCTTCCTCGGTGGGAAGGTTTCCACTAGAAGACTTTTATTACAACGACTCTTGTTGCAACCCACTCCTACGACCAGCAGCCGCAATAACTCCTAGCAACACCACTGCACACCAGCTCGCAAGATGTGTGTGTCTAACTCACTTCTTTAACGCCTCTGTGAGAAAGGCTACACACACTTCTTTAACGTCTCAATGCGAAGGAAAACAATGATTGTTTGTGATAGTGATTCACTCACTAATCTATACAGCTCATTTCTCGAAAATGTGAGTGAATCTTGTGTGAGAAATTACAGTGTAAGCTCTCTCTCAAAATGTATTCTCATCCACTGGGAAGTGCTTCTTCAAAGCTGATAACTCAGTTTCTTCCCATTTCTAATCTTGTGCACACACACTTTTCTGCTGCCAGCTTCTGCTCTTGATATAGCCTCTTGTGCAATTCTATCCTTTGGACACAAAGGTGTAGCCGTTGTAAAGGATTCTGTAAAGTTCTGACAGTGTTGTACATTGTGTCCTTTTGCATTTAATGCAATTGCAGGCTTTGTAGACATTCAGCTCTCTTCATTTAATATGTTGTATCCTTTGCTTAAATTGAGCTCTGTCTTGACGTAAACGTTACAGCAAATCAGTTTGAACTTTGTTTAAACCATTCCTTGTATATGCTCAAGTTCAAACTATTTTGCTCTTAATGAACTGGTCTCCGAGCTGGTTTCTGTTCTCTAAGCTGGTTGATGATCGTACCAACTGGTATCTGAGCTGGTCTCTATTCTCTGATCTCTTCATTTAATATGCTCCAGCATTTGCTTAAATATTATTGGACCCATGATTGCCAACTCAGCTTTGATAAGTTGAAGCAAGCGTTGATAGAAGCCCCTATGCTAAACATGCCATCTGATCAAGGAAATTTTGTTATTTATACAGATGCGTCCAAGTTGGGTTTAGGTGTTGTACTGATGCAGGACCATAGATTAATCTCCTACGCATCTAGACAATTGAAGGATCATGAGAAGAACTATCCTACGCATGACTTAGAGCTGGCAGCTGTAGTCTTTGCCTTAAAGATCTAGAGACATTACCTCTGTGGGGAGAAGTGTGAGATATTTACAGATCATAAGAGCCTCAAGTACTTTTTCACCCAAAAGAAACTCAATATGAGGCAGAGGAGATGGCTAGAGCTAGTGAAGGATTATGATTGCACAATCAGCTACCATCCAGGAAAAGCCAATGTGGTGGCTGATGCCTTAATTAGGAAATCAATTGGATTAGCCCAGCTCATTGTCCAGAGGCCATTGGCTTATGATATTGAGAAGTTCAGATTAGAGTTTGTTCCCAGTGCTAGTACTATGATCTTGGCATATCTCACAATTCGATCAAATCTGATGGACCAGATTCGAGAGGGGCAGATGAAAGATGAGCAGCTTTAGAAGTGGGTTAAGCAAGATAGAGAGGGGTAGTAGTCTCTACTTTTATGAAGAAGGAATAGTGAGATTTCATGGCCGGATGTAGGTGCCCCAAGTAGACACCCTGAGATCTGATCTGATGACAGAAGCCCACACAGCTCCATACTCAGTACATTCGGGGAGTACTTAGATGTATAAGGACCTCCAGAAGTTATATTGGTGGCCAGGAATGAAGCGAGACATTTCCAGATTTGTCTCAGAATGTTTAACGAGCCAATTGGTGAAAGCTGAACATCAAAGTCCCACGGAATGTTGAAGCCCCTTCCTATTCCAGAATGGAAATGAGAGTGTATAGTTATGGATTTTTTAGTTGGTTTACTCAGGACTGTTCAAGGATATAATTCTATTTGGGTTATTATATACAGACTCACTAAGTCAGCTCACTTTTTACTAGTTTAGACAACATATGATGTGAGCAGATAAGCAGATCTGTATGTGAAGGAAATAGTAAGGCTGCATGGTGTTCTAGTTTCGATTATATCTGATCCGAAGTTTACGCCAGCTTTCTGGAAGAGTTTGCATAGAGCCTTGGGTACTAAGATGACCTTTAGTACAGCCTTTCACCCCCAGACAGATAGAAAATCTGAAAGCGTGATTCAGATTTTAGAGGATCTACTCATAGCTTGGATTGTGAATTTTTCAGAGAGCTGAGATTTAAAGCTACCGTTGGTGGAATTCGCGTATAACAACAGTTTCCAAGCTTCTATCCAGATGGCCCCATACAGCTCTCTAGGTCGCAAATGTAGAACACCCCTTCACTGGGATGAGGTAGGTGAGCGAGCTGGCTTAGGACCAAATCTGGTAGAGCAAACAACTAAGGCTGTTAGAAAGATTAGAGAACAGATGAGAGCAGCTCAGAGCAGACAGAAAAGTTATGCGGACAATAGACATCGAGAGCTGAGCTTCAAAGTTGGTGGTCATGTGTTTTTTAGAGTAGCTCCTATAAAAGGAGTGATGTGTTTTGGGAAGAAAGGAAAACTGTGTACCAGATATATTGGGTCTTATGAGATTTTGGAACGAGTAGGAACGTTGGCTTATTGTCTAGCATTGCCCCCGCATATGTCTTCAGTGCATAGCATTTTCCGTGTATCAGCTTTGACGAAGTATATTCCCAATCCTTCGCAAGTACTGAGCCAGGAGCCAATTCAATTAGCACCAGATCTGAGTTAAGAAGAGAGACCCGAGAGGATTCTTCTTCGAGAGATTAGGAAGTTAAGGAACCGTAGTATTCCTTTGGTTAAGGTGCAATGGACTAACCAAACAGAAAGAGAAGCTACGTGGGAAATCGAAGCTGAATGTATAGCCTTTACCTCGATCTGTTTGTTAAGAAAATTTGGAGGATGAAATTCCCATAAGGTGGGTAGAGTTGTAACACCCCAAAATCCATAGGACCACAACTTGGTATCAGAGCATGGTCCTGAGATATACACACACTTTCGGTTGGGACAGATTTCGTCGACCGTTTCTCCAGAGCTGTGAGTTTTACTTTATGTTTCAGAGCATTTGTCTTTTTAATTTAATCATGTTCTGATGTTTAATTGTGGTGGATGACGGGCTATAGATTAAGATGTCTGGCCGAGGAAGAAGTAGAAGAAACACTTCCTTAAAAGAAACCCGACCTAGACAGTAACGCTAGCATTACCCAACTCATAAGGCTGTTGTTAGAACAATCTGGCAGAGGCAATGGCCAATCTTCTAGTAGTAGAGGACCAAGCGATGATGATCCTCAAGAGAAGTTTCGAAGAAAGAAACCGAAGGAGTTTAGTGGTACAACAGATCCACTGATTGCTGAGAGCTGGATCAAGGCGAGGAGGTCATTTTTGAGTATCTCCAGATGCCAGATTGGGATAGGCCCAGGTGCGCCATCTATATGTTGAGGGATGATGCTATGATTTTGTGGTAAGGAGATAAGCTATCTGTGGATTTGGAAAATCTGACTTGGGGAGATTTCAAGCGAGTATTCTTTGAGCAATAATTCACAGCAGACAAGAGGTCTGAGTTGAAGAGAGAGTTTTTAACTTTGAAACAAGGAAGTATGACTGTACAAGAGTATGTGCGGGTGTTTGAAAGAGGATGTTATTTCGTGCCTCTTATTGGTAATGATCCAGAAGAGAAGCTGAGTCACTTTATGGAAGGGTTAAAGCCTATGTTCAAGATGAATGTTACGCTATATGTGCCTAAGAGTTACAGAGAAGCAGTGGATAGAGCTCTGCGTATTGAGAGGGATTGGAAAGATGTGGAAGAAGAGAGGTACCAGAAGAGGCAGGCCTTCCAGCAGAAAGACCAGAGGTCATTCAAGAAACAGAATAAGAGTCAGCAGTGACCCCAAGAGCAGAAAACTCTACCTATCCAACCCATTAGTGCATTTCTTGATAGCAACAACAGACCTGTGTGTCCCAAGTGCCAGAAGAATCACTCTGGTCTATACAGACTAGGGCAGAACGTATGCTACAGATGTGGGTTTCCAGGGCATATTATTAAGAATTGTCGAAAGACAAAGCAGCTGATGACCAGTAGAGCTTTTGTGATGACAGATGAGCAAGCCAACCCAGATTTGACAGTAGTTGCGGGTAATATCTTGATTGCTGGTATGCCCTCCATAGTTTTGATAGATTCAAGTGCTACCAATTCTTTCATAGCAGCCAAGTTTGCTAAGAAGTTACCTATCAGACCCGACCAAGTAACTACAGGCTTTTGCGTAACGGTACCCTAAGGAGAAGAGTTAGTATCCTATGATCTATTTCGAGATTTAGAACTTAGGCTCCAAGGGCGTTTGATTACCACAGATTTGATTGTGTTACCCATGCCTGAGTTCGATATGATTTTGGGAATGGACTGGTTAACTAAGTATGTGGTAGTAATTGACTTTAAAATCAGAACTTTAGTGGTCAACCCACCTAGAGGAGACCCGTTCACATTCGAAGCTAATCAGACTTGGAAGATCCCGTGCATTAGCAGCTCTTAAGGATCACAGCTGTTCGAGGAAAGGTGGAGTAGGATTTATGGCGAGTCTATCATCCCTAGCTACGATTAGTAAGACCCAACTATCAGATGTGGAGGTGGTTAATGAGTTTCCTGAGGTTTTCCCAGAGGATATACACGGACTACCACCAGATAGAGAGCTGGAATTCGCTATAGATCTAGTACCAGGAGCAGTACCTGTATCCAGACCATCCTATCGCCTATCTCCATCTGAGATGAGAGAGTTAAAGGAACAGATACAAGATCTTTTGGATAAGGCTTCATTAGACCGAGCACTTAACCTTGGGGAGCCCCCATGTTGTTCGTTAAGAAGAAGGATGTGAGTCTGAGGTTATGTATAGATTATAGAGAGCTGAACAAGCTGACCATTAAGAATAAGTATCCCCTTACTAGGATTGAGGATCTTTTGACCAACTGAAGGGATCAATAGTTTTTTCTAAGATCGACTTGAGATCTGGTTACCATCAATTGAAGATTAAACCAGCTGACATCTATAAGACAGCCTTTAGAACCCGCTATGGCCATTATGAATTCTTAGTAATGCCCTTTGGACTTACTAATGCACCCTCAGCTTTTATGGACCTGATGAATAGAGTTTTTCAACCATTTTTGGATCAGTTCGTAGTTGTATTCATAGACGATATCCTTGTGTACTCTAAGACCAGATCGGAGCACGCAGACCATCTTAGGACAGTTCTTCAAGTTTTGAAGAGTAAGCAGTTGTTTGCCAAGTTTAGTAAGTGTGATTTTTGGTTGGAGAAAGTTGCGTTCTTAGGTCATATTATATCCAACGGTGGATTAGAGGTTAACCCAGCCAAGGTAGAAGCTGTACATGAGTGGCCAGTTCCCAAATCTGTTTCATAAGCAAAGGGTTTCTTGGGTTTAGCCGGATACTATAGGCGATTCATTCAAGGGTTTTCAAAGATAGCAGTTCCTTTAACCTTGCTAACAAGAAAGCAGGTTAAATATGATTGGACCCCTGATTGCCAACTCAGCTTTGATAAGTTGAAGCAAGCATTGATAGAATCCCCTATCTTAACCAAGCCATCTGATCAAGGAAAGTTTGTTATTTATACAGATGCATCCAAGTTGGGTTTAGGTGCTGTACTGATTCAGGACCGTAGAGTAATCTCCTATGCATCTAGAAAATTGAAGGATCATGAGAAGAACTATCCTACGCATGACTTAGAGCTAGCAGCTGTAGTCTTTGCCTTAAAGATCTGGAGACATTACCTCTATGGGGATAAGTGTGAGATATTTACAGAGTACTTTTTCACCCAAAAGGAACTCAATATGAGGCAGAGGATATGGCTAGAGCTAGTGAAGGATTATGATTGTACAATCAGCTATCATCCAGGAAAGGCCAATGTGGTGGCTGATTCCTTAAAGGAGGAAATCAATTGGATTATCCCAGCTCATTGTCCAGAGGCCATTGGCTTATGATATTGAGAAGTTCGGATTAGAGTTGGTGCCAATGCTAGTAATGTGATCTTGGAATATCTCACCATTCGATCAAATCTGATGGACCAGATTCGAGAGGGGCAGATGAAAGATGAGCAGCTTCAGAAGTGGGTTAAGCAAGATAGAGAGAGGGGTAGTAGTCTCTACTTTTCAGAAAGAAGGAAATAGTGAGATTTCATGGCCGGATGTGGGTGCCCCATGTAGACACCCTGAGATCAGATCTGATGACAGAAGCCCACACAGTCCCATACTCAGTACATCCGGGGAGTACTAAAATGTATAAGGACCTCCAGAAGTTATATTGGTGGCCAGGAATGAAGCGAGACATTTCCAAATTTGTCTCAGAATGTTTAACGTGCCAATTGGTAAAGCTGAACACCAAAGACCCGCGGGAATGTTGAAGCCCCTTCCTATTCCAGAATGGAAATGGGAGTGTATAGCTATGGATTTTGTATTTGGTTTACCCAGGACTGTTCAAGGATATATTCTATTTGGGTTATAGTAGACAGACTCACTAAGTCAGCTCACTTTTTACTAGTTTAGACAACATTTGATGTGAGCAGATACGCAGATCTGTATGTGAAGGAAATAGTAAGGTTGCATGGTGTTCGAGTTTCGATTGTATTTGATAGAGATCCGAAGTTTACGTCAGCTTTCTGGAAGAGTTTGCATAGAGACTTGGGTACTAAGCTGACCTTTAGTACAACCTTTCACCCCCAGACAGATGGACAATCTGAAAGGGTGATTAAAATTTTAGAGGATCTACTCAGAGCTTGTATTGTGGATTTTTCAGAGAGGTGAGATTTAAAGCTACCGTTGGTGGAATTCACGTATAACAACAGTTTCCAAGCTTTTATCCAGATGTCCCCATACAAAGCTCTCTATGGTCGCAAATGTAGAACACCCCTTCACTGGGATGAGGTAGGTGAGCGAGCTGGCTTAGGACCAGATGTGGTAGAGCAAACAACTAAGGCTGTTAGAAAGATTAGAGAACGGATAAGAGCATCTCAGAGCAGATAGAAAAGTTATGCGGACAATATAAGTCGAGAGCTGAGCTTCGAAGTTGGTGATCATGTGTTTTTTAGAGTAGCTCCTATGAATGAGTGATGCTTTTTGGGAATAAAGGAAAACAGAGTCCCAGATATTTTGGGCCTTCTGAGATTTTGGAACGAGTAGGAACGTTGGCTTATCGTTTATCATTGCCCCCGCATATGTCTTCAGTGCATAGCGTTTTCCATGTATCAGCTTTGAGGAAGTATATTCCCAATCCGTCGCACGTACTGAGCCAAGAGCCAATTCAGTTAGCACCAGATCTGAGTTACGAAGTGTGACGCCCATGCCCATGGGGTCAACGGATTTGATTAAAAAGGAATAAAGTAGGAAAGAAGGGCTGAAATGAAATGTTGAAAGCTGTATTTCTTACAACCTAAAAATTTTCGAGACACAAACACATTTGGCGCCAAATAAATAATAACGGAAACAGATTTGAACCACAAATTGATATAAAATACAAAGTGTGATATTACAACATCTGAAATTTTATATGAATTCAAGCATTGTTGTAATGGATCTAATACAGATTTGTCAAAGATCAAAAACAACAACAGCTGCACGGAAACATCGGCCATTGATAACCACAGTCACCACAGCTGGTTCAGCTCCCGCCGCCCGCCTGCCCCAGATCTGTCCCACCTGCACCATTTAAAAGCTAATTAGCCTAGAGGCTCAGCAAGTAAAATCTGAGGATAACAATTTCACTTAATGCAGGAAAAAATCTCATATCTGAACATAACTTAGTTTAAAGAAAGGCATTTAAACTTAGACATCTTTCGTAAAACAGATTCGGGACATAACCCAGATCTCATCATTATTTTCTTGTGATTTATGTCTTAGAAGCTCTCCTTAGGTCCGTAGGCACTTGATCAAGTTACTTTTGAATTCAGTCTTTATGGCATGAAGCCCTATATGAAGGGACAACCGACACTCTTGACGATTGCTCACCCTTCCGTTGTGAAGGGGTAACTGACATCTGGACAGCTACTCACCCTTCCATGGTGATCGTCTGTTATCTACGCCATAAATCCTTTAAAACTAAACATTTCTTCCTTTAAACTCATATATGAGTGAAAACAGATTTGATCTTCATCAAGCTTCACTATATTTTGAAACACGTTTCTCTTTAAATTCTCATTGAGCATCAGTTTTGACTGCTGAGGGCTTATCTTTGAAGAAAAAAAATCAGATTTGGCTAACAAAATAGTGATCGGGTACAAAATAGATCTTAGTCGTAGAAAGAGATTCGACTACAGTATCTCTAACGTTAAAACATATGTGACATAAAGGAACAGTAACGTTAGCTGGAGACAGATTCCGCTATTGGGGATACATCGCTGGCGTGAAAACAGATTTGATTCTAGGAGCGCTGTCCCTAGCGGGGAAATTCAGATGTGACCATGGAAACCCTACTGCTAACGGGTAAAACAGATTCCACTAAGAAAGGATATATCGCTAGCTTTAAAGAAACAGACTTGACCAGCGAAAAGGAACTACTGGTCATGCAATTCAGGTTTGATTGTAGGAACAGTGTATGAGTGAAACAGATTCGACCTCTGCAAGGCAGACTTGATATGGGATTTCAGACTTGAAGATGGGATTTAGTTACTAGCGTAGGAAACCGACTTGGCTATGTAACTTGGTGCTGCAATATCACGACGACACCCAAGATACCAGCTCCACCTATCTAACCAGAACAAAATCCCGATTGGACCAGCATCACTGATTACTTGGAGTCAAGCCAGACATCGACACTCACCAAGAAGAAGGAATTCATAATCTTTCAAGGAACTAGAATATGAATGGTCAATGTTTTAAAAACAACATCAACCTTTGCATTAAAACATGCTGGAATTCTTTTGAAACAGAAAACAACGGTGAACCCGATCTTTCATTTTCATAAAAATGCTCGAACATGGCTATATCTTTAACATAAACAGGCAAGCAAACAGAACTGAGGAAAAACAATATATGCCTTAAAATGGTGTATCAAAGATCAGCTTTTACTTTCCTTAACATTGGATACACGGCGGTAGCTGGTTCCTGCAGGATTCCTTCTCAAACACCACGACGAGCTCCAGAGAGTTTTAAGAAGGTGAAAGATTTTCTTTGCAAATGAAAGTGAACTCAATTTCACGTAAACAATCATATAAAAGAGCATGATTGTCATTAGGTGAAATACTCGAGTAGGCATGGGATTCCTACCAACTATTTGTCCTTTTTGAAAGATTTGTAAAAAGCTCCCATCTACTGTTTTAAATTTAGGAATTTACCAAGGATTTTGAAGAGGGCAATTTGCTCAATTTGAAAGAATTTTCGAACCAAAATCTGAAATCTGCTCGTGCCTTGTGCTTGGGACGAAATCTGCCCGGAAGCCTTCTGCACCGTATCTCAAATCTAAAATCAGCTTTTTAAATAATTAAAATAAATCAAAGCTGAAATCTGAATGCCCGCATTAATAATTTGGTCCTTAAAATAAAAGGGTTCATAAATGTGGTCCTATGGATTTTGGGGCGCACAACTCTACCCTCCTTATTGAAATTTCTTCCTCGAAATTTACTTACCAAACAGATCTGGGTAAATACTATGCATATCAACTTCGGTCTCCCATGTAGCTTCTCGTTATGTTTGGTTAGTCCATTGCACCTTAACCATAGGGATACTACGGTTTCTCAACTTCCTAATCTCTCGAATAAGAATCCTCTCGGTTCTCTCTTAGTAACTCAGATCTGGTGCTAACTGAATTGGCTCATGGCTCAATACGTGCGGCGGGTTGGGAATATACTTCCTCAAGGCTTATACGTGGAAAACAATGTGCATTGCGGACAGATGCGAGGGTAATGCTAAACGATAAGTTAACGTTCCTATCTTTCCAGAATCTCATAAGGTCCAATATATCTGGGACTCGGCTTTCCTTTCTTTCCAAAACACATTACTCCCTTCATCGGAGCTACTTTCAAAAACACATGGTCACCGACCTCAAAGCTCAGCTCCCTTCGTCTATCATCTGCATAGCTCTTATGTCTGCTCTGAGCAGCTTTCATCCGCTCTCTAATCTTTCTAATAGTCGCAGCTGTTTGCTCTACCAAATCTGGTCCTAAGCTAGCTCGTTCTCCTACTTCATCCTAGTGAAGAGGTGTTCTACACTTGTGACCATAGAGAGATTCGTATGGGGCCATCTGGATGGAAGATTGAAAACTGTTGTTATACGCAAATTCTACCAACGGTAGCTTTAAATCTCAGCTCTCTGAAAAATCCACAATACAAGCCCTGAGTAAACCTTATAAAATCTGAATCATCCTTTCTGATTGACCATCTGTCTGGGGGTGAAAGGCTGTGCTAAAAATCAAACTTCGTACCCAAAGCTCTATGCAAACTCTTCCAGAAAGCTGATGTAAACTTCGAATCTCTATCGGAGACTATCAAAACTGGAACACCGTGTAGTCTCACTATTTCCTTTACATACAGATCTGCATATTTGCTCACATCATATGTTGTCTTAACTGGTAAGAAGTGAGCTGACTTAGTGAGTCTGTTTACTATAACCCAAATAGAATTATATCCTTAAACAGTTCTGGGTAATCCAACAACAAAATCCATACCTATACACTCCCATTTCCATTCTGGAATAGGCAGGGGCTTCAACATTCCTGCTGGTCTTTGGTGTTCAGCTTTCACCAATTGGCACTGTTAGAGTAGATGCCCAACTAGCCAACTTTTGGCGTGTGGGTTTATAGACTCTTGTATATGACAATCTTTATATATGATATTCGCATTTTTCATATGGCATTCTTTACTTTCATTGTGTTGTATGATGATTAAGAATTGCGTTGAGTAAAGACCTAGAATGCACTATAGTGTATGTTAGATGTGATAGTGGGTATGACGGCTATCATGAAACACATCTAATAGTCACTGTGTATTCTGAATTAGTTCCTAGTCGATTGGGCCGTCAAAATGAGGATAAGGCCGCCCGAGATTGAGACTAGTATCTGCGATGCGAAGTACCATGTTTCATTGGTAGGGAACATTGTGATGTTCTGAGCATGCAGATAGATAGTGACCTGGTGATCTATCAAACTACCCTCCTTCGGACTTTCCAAGTGGTTACCATTTGTCGAGTGGATAAGTCCGAGGTCTTGGTTGTACTGATTAGTCCTCACGACTCGAAACGTCATTGAGACTCTACATGATGGTCATTTTGCACTGGGGTTCTGAAAAATGGTTTTTCAGATCATAGTATTCAGTTTTGAAAACTGAGTCGATCCGTCCGATCTGATCGGCGATCGGAGTTATGATGAAGTTACGGTGATAGGGATGAACCGAATGTTCATCCGTTGGACCCGGGCCCGTTGGGCCGGTCCAAGTCTATCATGAGTCTACTTAATGTAGACTTAGGCTTCATAACTAACAACACACTTTGATACAAACCAAAAACCCTAAACCTAGTGTGCTAGCCGCCGCCTCCCTCCTCTCCCAAAAGCCGCCGCCGCCGCCGCCGTGTCTCACGCGCCGCCGCCGCCGCCGTGCTTCGCCGGAAATTGTTCCGGCCAACTTAACGAGGAGAATCCGTCCGCGCTGATCTCGTCAGGCCTTCTAGTGCAGGCTGACGAAGGAGTCTCGCTTCCGGTCGTGGACCTGATTGACGTAGTCTACCGCCGCCTACCGTGAAGTGCCGATTTCCTCGCAAAACTGGTCGGAGCCAGGCACGAGTTGCCAGAAAGGTAACCCCGAGAAACACCCTATGAATGGTCATAGCATGATTGAATTTGAATTGTATTGATCGTCTCCCGGCCCAATTTTGTTCTTCCGCTGCCTCGCCGGGAGGCGTGATCCGGATCCGCCACGGTTCCCCAGCAGGCACGTCAAAAATTCAGATACAAATATGGATATATCCCTCTTCATTCCAGGCCACCAATACAACTTCTGGAGATCCTTATACATCTTAGTACTCCCCGGGTGTACAGAGTATGGAGCTGTATGGGTCTCCTCCATCAGATCTGATCTCAGGGTGTCTACTTGAGGCACCCACATCCGGCCATGAAATCTGACTACTCCTTTTTCTGAATAATAGAGATTGCTGCCTCTCTCATCTTGCTTCACCCACTTCTGAAGCTGCTCATCTTTCCGCTGTCCCTCTCGGATCTGGTCTAACATATTGAGCGAATGGTGAGATCTGCCAAGATCATAGGGCTATCCTTGAGCGAATGGTGAGATCTGTCTCATATTGAGTTTCTTCTGGGTGAAAAAGTATTTAAGGCTCTTATGGTATGTGAATATATCGCACTTCTCCCCATAGAGGTAATGTCTCCAGATTTTCAGAGCAAAAACTACGGCTGTCAACTCTAAGTCATGCGTGGGATAATTCTTCTCGTGGTTCTTCAGTTGTCTGTAGGCGTAGGAAATTACTCTACGGTCCTGCATCAGTACGACACCTAAACCTAACTTAGACACATCTGTGTCGATAACAAACTTCCCTTGATCAGATGGCATGGTCAGCACCGGGGCTTCTATTAGCGCTTGCTTCAGTTTCTCAAAGCTGAGTTGACATTCTGGAGTTCATTCGAACTTAATCTGCTTCCTAGTCAGCGAGTTTAAGGGAACAGCTATCTTCGAAAATCCGTTAATGAACCACCTATAATATCATGCTAAACTCAGAAAGCTCCTTACTTCTGAAACCGATTTGGGAACTGGCCACTCATGCACAGCTTCTACCATAGCTGGATCAACCTCCAATCCATCCTTGGATATAATGTGTCCTAAAAACTCCACTTTCTCTAACCAAAAATCACATTTACTGAACTTGGCAACAATTGCTTATCCTTCACTACTTGAAGCACTGTCCTCAGGTGGTCTGCGTGCTCAGATCTGGTCTTGGAGTACACTAAGATATCATCTATGAATACAACTACGAACTGATCCAAAAATGGTTGAAACACTCTATTCATTAAATCCATAAAAGCTGAGGGTGCATTAGTAAGTCCAAAGAGAATTACTAGAAACTCATAGTGACCATAGCGAGTTCTAAAGGCTGTCTTGTAGATATCCGCTGGCTTAATCTTCAACTGGTGGTAACCAAATCTTAATTCAATCTTAGAAAGGCTATCGATCCCTTCAACTGGTCAAACATGTCTTCGATCCTAGGGAGGGGATACTTATTCTTGATAGTCAGCTTATTCAGTTCTCGATAATCTATACATAACCTCAGACTCCCATTTTCTTCTTAACAAAAAGAACAGGGGCTCCCCAGGGTGACGTGCTTGTCCTAATGAATCCCTTAACCAACAGATCTTGTATCTGTTTCTTTTATTCCTTCATCTCAGATGGAGCTAGGCGATAGGGTGGTTTAGATACCGGTGCTGTTCCTGGTATTAAGTCAATCGAAAACTCCAGCTCTCTATCTGGTGGTAGTCCATGGATATCTTCTGGGAAAACCTCGAGAAACTCACTTGCTACCTCCACATCTGAAAGTTGGGGTTTACTATTTATATCTAAGGACGATAGACTTGCCAAAAATCCTAGCCACCTTTCCTTAAACAGCTTTGAGCCTTAAGAGCTGAAATAATGCGCGGAATCCTCCAAATCTGATTGGCCTAAAACGTAAATGGGCCTCCTCTAGGTGGGTTAACCACTACTGTTCGGAACTTAAAGTCAATCACTACTCCATACTTGGTCAACCAGACGATAGACTTGCCAAAAATCCTAGCCACTTCCTTAAACAGCTTTGAGCCTTAAGAGCTGAAATAATGCGCGGAATCCTCCAAATCTGATTGGCCTAAAACGTAAATGGGCCTCCTCTAGGTGGGTTAACCACTACTGTTCGGAACTTAAAGTCAATCACTACTCCATACTTGGTCAACCAGTCCATTCCCAAAATCATTTCAAACTCGGGCATCGGTTGCACAATAAAATCTGCGGTAATCAATCGCCCTTGAAGCTTAAGTTCTAAATCTCGAAACAAATCATAGGATACTAACTCTTCTCCTGAGGGTACCGTTACGCAAAAGCCTATAGTTACTTGGTCGGTCTGATGGGTAACTTCTTAGCGAACTTGGCTATAAAATAATGGGTAGCTCCTGAATCTATCAAAGCTATAGAGGGCTAACCACCGTCGAATCTGGGTTGGCCTGCTCAGCTGTCATCACAAAAGCTCTACTGGTCACCAGCTGTTTTGTCTTTGGGAAGTTCTTAATCATATGCCCTCGCACCCCACATCTGAAGCAGACGTTTTGACCAAGTCTGCACAAACCAGAGTAATTCTTCTGACACATGGGACACACCGATCTGCTGTTGATAGCAGGAACTGCGCTAATGGGTTGAACAGATAGAGGCTTCTGCTCTTGAGATCACTGCTGGTTCTTGTTTTGCTTCTTGGGTGGCCTCTAGTCTTTCTGCTGGAAGGTCTGCCTCTTCAACTGTCACTCATCCATTACAGCCTTCCAATCCTGATCAGCTCTAAGGGCTTTGTCCACTGCGCTCCTGAAATCCTTGGGTTCTACCATTCTAACATCATGTCTGAGTGCAGGCTTTAATCCATCGACAAAATTTCGCAACTTTTCCCTCGGGTCTGCTCCAATCAACGGCACAAAGTATCACCCTCTTTCGAACTTCCGAATATACTCTTGAACAGACATATCCCCTTGCTTGATTTCTAAAAATTCTCTTTTCAGCCCCGACCACTTGTCCTCGGTAAAATACTGTTCGAAGAATACTCTCTTGAATTCTTTCCAGGTGAGGTTCGTTACATCCACTGTGAGTCTAGCTCCTTCCCACCAGAGCATAGCATCATCTCTTAACATATAAATCGCACACCTGGGCCTCTCCAAATCTGGCTTCTGGAGGTAGTCAAATATCACCTCCATAGACTTTATCCAACTTTCCGCAACAAACGGATCTGTTGACTTTTTTCTTCGAAATCTTTCCTGGGGGTCATCATGACTCGGTCCCCTGCTACTCGAAGATTGGCCATTGCCTATGACCGATTTCTCTACCAACAGCCTTAAGAGTTGGGCAATACGAGCATTACTATGGGGCTGGGGTCATCTACGGGGGTGTTTCTTCTTCCTCTTCCTCGGCCAGATATCTTAATCTATAGCCCGCAATCCACCACATATGAACATCAGACATGATAAAATTAAAAAAAAATGCTCTGAAACATAAAGTAAAACTCACAGCTCTGGAGAAGCGGTCGACGAAATCTGTCCCAACCGGAAGTGCGTGTGCTTATCTCAGGACCATGCTCTGATACCAAGTTGTGACGCCCACGTCCATGGGGTCAACGGATTTGAATAAAAAGGAATAAAATAGGAAAAGAAGGGCTGAAATGAAATTTTGTAAGCTGTATTTCTTACAACCTAAAATTTTCGAGACACAAACACACTTGGCACCAAATAATAAATAACGGAAACAGATTTGAACCACAAATTGATATAAAATGCAAAGTACGATATTAAAACATCTGAAATCTATATGAATTCAAGCATTGTTGTAATGAATCTAATACAGATTTGTCAAATATAAAAAACAACAAGATGCATGGAAACATCAGCCATTGATAAACACAGTCATCACGGCTGGTTCAGCTCCCGTCGCCTTCCTGCCCCAGATCTGTCTCACCTGCACCATTTAAAAGCTAATGAGCCTAGAGGCTCGGCAAGTAAAATCTGAGGATAACAATTTCACTTAATGCAGGCAAACATCTCATATCTGAACATAACTTAGTTTAAAGAAAGCCATTTAAACTTAGACATCTTTCGTAAAACAGATTCGGGACATAACCCAGATCTCATCATTATTTTCTGATTTATGGCTTAGAAGCTCTCCTTAGGTCCGTAGGCACTTGATAAAGTTACTTTTGAATTCAGTATTTATGGCATGCAGCCCTATATGAAGGGGCAACAAACACTCTCGAAGACTGCTCACCCTTTCGTGGTGAAGGGGCAACTGACATCTGGACAGCTGCTCACCCTTCCATGGTGACCGTCTGTTATCTACGCCATAAATCCTTTAAAACAAAAACATTTCTTCCATTAAACTCATATCTGAGTGAAAACAGATTTGATCTTAATCAAGGTTCACTATATTTTGAAACACGTTTTAAAATCTCACTGAGCATCAGTTTTGACTGTTGAGGGCTTATCGCTGAAGAAAAAAAGTCAGATTTGACTAACAAAATTGTAATGCCCAAAATTCATAGGACCACAATTTCTAGTCCTTTTTAATTTAAGGACCCTTTCGAAATTTCATATTTTCAGATTTTAGCTTGTTCGTTTATTTGAAAGCTGATTTCTTATATTCAGATTTAGGACACGGTGCAGAGGTCTGAACATATGTCACCCCGAGCACAAGCCGAGCGATTTTCAGATTTTATAAATAAAAATGCTTTTTGGATGGGAGATGGCTCTTTTTCAGATTTGAGTAGTGCTTTCACAAATTAAAATAGTGACAGGGGACTTTTAATAATTTTTCTGGGTAGTGTTGTTGGTACAGTGGCGGATCCGGATCCCGTTTCCCGTGGCGCAGCGGAAGTTTCAAAATTTTGCATCTGGAATCGTTCAACACATAATAATAACAAATAAACATACATAGGATGTTTGATATATCACCTTGCTGGCGTCTAGGCGCCTGGCTCCGATCAGATTCACAGGGAATCTGGCACTTCAAGGTAGGCGGCGGTAGATCTCCTTAATCCGATCCACGACTAGATACACGAGTCCTTCGTCAGTCTGTACTAGAAGAGCTGATGAATTTGACACGAACGGAATCTCCTCGACAAGGTGATCGGAACGAGCCCGATCACGGCGGCGGCCGAGAGGTGAAGAGGAGGGAGGGGCGGCGCTATGCTCTAGGGTTTTTGTGAGTTGAGTTGTGTTGTGTGTCATACAATCCTAGACCATGTATTAGTATAGGTGTGATGGGCTTGAACCGACCCATTGGACCTGGGGCGGGCCCAGTCCAACATATGAACATTCGGTTCATCCCTATCACCGTGGTTTCATCATAACTCCGATCGACGATCTGATCGGACCTATCTACACAGTTTCCAAAACTGAGTATTATGATGCGAAAACAATTTTTCAGACCACCTAGTCCAAAATTGCAGTTTAGCCCCTCAACTATGGGAAATCGCAATTTGACCCCTGTTGAATTTAGGAAGTCGCACTCCCTAAATTCCTCCTCATATTCTCAACACATTGAGCTCAGTTTCTGTGCGGGAATCGTGAATCCATTACTTATGTGACCCTCAATGGTTCAGGGATACAGCTAGCCGTGGCCCACAACCATTGTGACTCCGAAATCACAATTTCGGACTGACCCATCGGATCATGGTAAAGCGCCTAGCAACATCGCCCCATGATCCCCTAGGTATCACTGATAGTGCCTGCAAGAACCAGTTGGTCGTGGTTAGCGTACAGTACGGTCCTTTCAACACATATATCCCGATCAGATCAACGACCATTGGTAAATCGAGAGTCGCTAGAGATCCGATAACTATTCATACATCTCGGAGATCAAATAGTTACATCGTGAGTGCTACTAGGCAAACCCATTTACCTAAAACACATCCAGTACTCTGGCCAAAGATTTATCACACTATTATCTCCTCAGATAGCATAGGATATCCACGCATAAAACCGAGCGGTGAATCCTCGACAACGAAGCATCGACTCCTACATGCATCGGGACCTCACCCAATCCCGCCACCTAAAGACCCCAAGTGAGTCGGTAAACGGGTGAAAGTGAGGCGCCTATAATGTAGAGTCTCAATGACGTTTCGAGTAGTGAGGACTAATCAGTACAACCAAGACCTCGGACTTATCTACTCGACAAATGGTAACCACTTGGAAAGTTCGAACGAGGGTAGTTCGATAGATCACCAGGTCACTATCCATCTGCATGCTCAGAACATCACAATGTTCCCTATCAATGAAACGTGGTACTTCACATCTCTGATGCTAGTCTCAAGCTCGGGCGGCCTTATCCTCATTTTGACGGCCCAATCGACTAGAAACGAGTTCAGAATACACAGTGACTATTAGATGTGTTTCATGATAGCCATCATATCCACTATCACATCTAACATACACTATGGTGCATTCTAGGTCTTTATCCAACACAATTGTTAACATTATAACATAAAGAAAATAAATAATGCCATGAAAGAAATGCGTATTTCATAAATAAAGATCGTTATACACAAGAGTCAATAAAACCCACACGCCACAAGTTGGCTAGTTGGGCATCTACTCTAACAAGTGTGCATGGCACACCATGCCTACTCGGGTTCACGGTTAGTTTCTGTTAGAAACTCAAAATGTGTTTTATGCTATGGATGTTGATTTTCTTGCTGAGCATTACAGATTCCGGTTCAAAGTATAGTGACGAAGTTTTCTTGGTGAATGGCAGTGTCCGGACTTGACTCCAAATAATCGGCGATGCTGGTCGAATCGGGATGTTATCCTGGTTTGATAGGCAGAGCGGGTATCTCTGGATGTCGTTTGTGATGTTTCAACACTAGTTCCAGTCCTAACATCTGTTTTCTACGTTAGCGACTACATTCCATGTTCAAATATGAAATTCGTAAGTCAGATCCGAGTTTCTGCTTCACATCTAAATTTGGTCAGATCTTACACTGTTGACCATTGACGTCTGAACGACCCCATTATATATACTGTTGACTTCCTAGAATCTGTTTTACACTAGCGCTATTATTTCAAATCAGTTCACGATAGTGACCCTATTTTTTTTAGTCCCATCCGAACTCCCGCCAGCAATAGGAGTTCCACTCCAGAATCTGAATTCCCGTACGTTATAGCGTTCATAGTGTCAAATCTGTCTCTAACATCTGGAATCTGTTTCGCACCCAAACATAGTTTCTTCAGTCGAATCTGTTCGAGACCCAACTATTGTTTCTTTCAGTCACATCTGTTTTCCAAGTCCGAAAGATGATTTCCTAGACAAAGCTGTATGCTCAGTGAAAAATGTTATTTTATGGAAAATGAGTTTTAAAATGAAGTGAACCCCGAGGTGTTGAGATATGATTTTGGTCAAATGTTGTTTAAAGGAAGTAATGTTCAGATTTTAAGATTTATCGCAAAGATAACAGACGGACCATATTGGAAGGGTGAGCAGTAGTCGAGCGTGTCGGTTGCCCCTTCATATTGGGAGAAATTCGCCATATAGTAACTGAATTCAGACGTAGCTTGATCAAGCGCAACGGGACCAAAGCAGAGATTCTGAGCCATAATTCTAAATAAAATAATGTTGGGATCTGATTTTCTCCCAAATATGATGTTTACGAAAGAACTTACGTTTAAATGACTTCCTTTGAACTAAGTATTGAACCTGTCTGCATATTGTGCCCTTGTTATTCTCAGTATTGCTTGCTGAGCCCCTAGACTCACTAGCTTTCTTGGTGCAGGTGAGTCAGATCCGGGACAGACGGGAAGAGGAGTCTGAACCAGCTATGGTTTGTGGGTGTTTATCGAAGACCTATGGTTCCGCAATGTCATTTGCTGTAATTGTTGTTTTTTATCTTTTGTCAAATTTGTATTAGATCCATTACAATAATAGAGGGTTCATATAGAATTGTGAAAGTTGTAATATCGCACTTTGCCATGTATGTCAAATCTGGTATTCGAATATGTCTTAGCTGTTTTTAGTTGGCTCCAAATGATGTGTTGTATTTTGTTATGTTGTAAGAAGTATAGCTTACAATATTTTATTTCAGCCTTTTTTTCCATTTTTTTATTTCTTTTACCCAAATCCGTTGACACCCATGGGTGTGGGCGTCACAACTTGGTATCAGAGCATGGTCTTGAGATAAACACACGCACTTCCAGTTGGAACAGACTTCGTCGACCGTTTCTCTGGAGTTGTGAGTTTTATTTTATGATTTAGAGCATGTATCTTTTGATTTTAGCATGTTCTGATGTTCATATGTGGTGGATTGTGGGCTATAGATTAAGATATCTGGCCGAGGAAGAGGAAGAAGAGACACCCCAGTAGATGAATCCAGCCCCGATAGTAATGCTAGTATTGCCCAACTCCTTAGGTTGTTGGTAGAGCAATCGGGCAGAGGAAATGGCCAATCTTCAAGTAGCAGAGGAGCGAGTCATGATGACCCTCAGGCAAGTTTCGAAGACAGAAGCCAAGAGAATAAGTGGCTCAACAGATCCATTCGTCGCAGAAAGCTGGATAAAGTCGATGGAGGTGATATTTGAATACCTCCGGACGCCTGATTTGGAGAGGTCCAGATGTGTGATTTATATGTTAAGAGATGATGCTATGCTCTGGTGGGAAGGAGCTAGGCTCACAGTGGATATAACGAACCTCTCTTGGGAAGAATTCAAGAGAGTATTCTTCGAACAATATTTTACCGAGGATAAGCGGTCGGAGCTGAAAAGAGAGTTTTTAGCGATAAAGAAAGGGGACATGTCTGTCCAAGAGTACGTTCGGAAGTTCGAGAGAGGGTGTTAATTTGTGCCTTTGATCGGAGCAGATCCTAAGGAGAAGTTGCGGCATTTTGTGATGGACTAAAGCCTGCGCTCAGGCATGATATTAGACAGGTAGAACCTCAGGATTTCAGGAGCGCAGTGGACAAAGCTCTCAAAGCTGATCAGGATTGGAAGGCTGTAATGGAGGAGCGACAGCTGAAGAGGCAGATCATTCAGCAGAAAGACCAGAGGCCCTCCAAGAAGTAGAACAAGAATCAGCAATGATTTCAAGAGCCGAAGCCTCTATTTGTTCAACCTATAGCGCAGTTTCCGCTATGAACAGCAGGCCAGTGTGTCCCAAGTGTCAGAAGAGCCACCCTGGTCCTTGTAGAGTTGGACAGAATGTTTGTTACAGATGTGGGTTGCCAGGGCATATTATTAATAACTTCCCGAAAACAAAGCAGATGGTGACCAGTAGAGCATATGTTATGACAGCTGAACAAGCCAACCCAGACTCTACGGTAGTTACGGGTAAGATTTTGATTGCTGAATTGCCCTCTTTAGCCTTGATAGATTCAGGAGCAACTCATTCGTTCATAGCAGCGGAGTTTTCCAAGAAGTTACCTATCAGACCTGACCAAGTAACTATGGGGTTTTGTGTAACAGTGCCCTCAGGAGAAGAGTTAGTATCCCATGATCTATTTCGATATTTATAACTTAGGCTTCAAGGGCATTTGATTACTGCCAATTTGATTGTTTTACCAATGCCTGAGTTCGATATGATTTTAGGAATGGATTGGCTAACCAAATATGGAGTAGTGATAGACTTTAAGCTTAGAACCGTAGTGGTAAAACCACCAAGAGGAGACTGGTTTACATTTGAAGCCAATCAGATTCGAAGGATTCCTCGCATTATATCATCTCATAAGGCTCAAAGCTATTTAATAAAAGGTGGGATAGGATTTTTAGCAAGCCTATCGTCCCTAACTTCTGCCAATAAACTTCAGCTTCCAGATGTGAAGATAGTGAATGAGTTTCCCGAGGTTTTTCCAGATGATATACATGGACTGCCACCAGACAGAGAGCTGGAATTCGCAATCGACTTAGTACCAGGAGCAGCACCAGTTTCTAGACCACCTTATCGCCTTGCTCCATCGGAGATGAAGGAATTAAAGGAACAAATACAGGATCTATTGGATAAGGGCTTCATTCGACCAAGCACGTCACCTTGGGGAGCCCCTGTTTTGTTTGTTAAGAAGAAATATGGAAGTTTGAGGTTGTGTATAGATTACCGGGAGCTGAATAAGTTGACCATTAAGAATAAATACCCTCTTCCTAGAACTGAAGATCTATTTGACCAATTGAAAGGATCGGTAGTCTTTTCTAAGATTGATTTGAGATTTGGTTACCACCAATTAAAGATTAAACCAGCAGATATCTATAAGACGGGCTTTAGAACTTGCTTTGACCACTATGAGTTTTTGGTAATGCCCTTTGGACTTACTGATGCCCCCTCAGCTTTTATGGACTTGATGAATAGAGTTTTCCAACTCTTTTTGGATCCGTTTGTAGTGGTGTTCTCGATGATATCTTAGTGTACTCCAAGACCAGATCCGATCATGCAAACCATCTAAGGACAGTTCTTCAAGTTTTGAAGGATAAGCAGTTGTTTGCCAAATTCAGTAAATGTGATTTTTGGTTGGATAAAGTGGCTTTCTTAGGGCATATCATATCTAAGGATGGGTTGGAGGTAGACCCAGCAAAAGTAGAAGCTGTGCGAGAATGGCCAGTTCCCAAATCGGTTTCAGAAGTTAAGAGCTTTCTGGGTTTAGCAGGATATTATTATTAAGGGATTTCCAAAGATAGATTTGAGACCTGTGTTTTTGTAAATCAGGTGTTGGTCGGGTTGGACCAGCTGTTAGTCGATGTGCTTGGTGTAGCCATCGAATTTGCCTAAGTGTTGGAATCAGCTGTTGAGATGCTAACAGCAGTCGCGAGAGAGATAGTTGTTCGGGTTTTTGCACCATCGATGAGATATAGTATCAGCAGTAGCAAAAGGAATCAGTTGGAGCAGCAGTGCTTCGTTGGATTCAGTCGTTGCGAGCTAGCGTGTTTTGTAGCGTTGGTCAGCAGAGAGCGCTAAGAGATCCTGAAGCGACGACGTTTCGTTAACAGGAACCAGCTGTTGGTTTTTTGTTAGCATATTTCTTAGTGGGTATCGAAACTACATCGTTTTGATAAGTTGAAATGACAGCGTTTTGTCTTAGCGCTAGGGATTCAGCATTTGGTGTATTAGCGCATATCCAGCTGTTGCGAGTGATCAGCTGTTGGTTAGCGACCAGCAGTGGGTAGTGAGTGACGTGTTCCTATTTCTTTGCAACGTCTTTGGTTAAGTCGGTCGTGATAGATATCTACTGTTGAGGGATCTGATGCATTGTTGTAAACAGCTGCTGGTTTGTTGATTAGTTGTTGGTAGCGGGGTGACGTGTCCCTCTGTGACGTCGTTTGGATAAGTTGGTGTGACGTCGTTTTGTGTAGCTATTCATTGTTTAGCGATAAACAAAAGATGATGTGAGATATCAACAGCTGGTTGGGAATATTAGTTGTGACAACTGATTTTTTCGGTGGGATCTTTCTATCATCTGTTGAGAGATGTATATATTAGAAGACTTGAAATTCGATTTTTTTATCAGATCCCATACTTAGAATATTTCCCAATCTCTGTCGTGAACCCTAAGCACTGTTCATCGTAGCTTTCCACCGTCGATTCCCATCATTTCCGGTCGTTTTTTCGTACGGTTGAGGTAGTGTTGGACTCCTCTCGTGAAGGCGCTTCATCCTATACCACTCTTGGAAGCTGTTGTTGGCTGGAGTTAGATCGCGAAGTTGCTATCGTCGGCAGTGTGTTCGTGTGTGCAGGCAGAACTTTGAATTGTTGTTAAGATCTTAACTTAGGCGTTGTTTTAAGCTTCCTATTGAGTTAGAGATGTAGGATAATTCGCTGGTTGACTTCATCCTATACCACGTCTTGGAAGCTGTTGTTGGCTGGAGTTAGATCGCGAAGTTGCTATCGTCGGCAGTGTGTTCGTGTGTGCAGGCAGAACTTTGAATTGTTGTTAAGATCTTAACTTAGGCGTTGTTTTAAGCTTCCTATTGAGTTAGAGATGTAGGATAATTCGCTGGTTGAGTGTGTAGCTCCCGACCGTGAGTTCTGTGTTTAGCGTCCCTGAGAATTATGCTTTGTTGCTAACAGGTTTTCAGATTTGAGTTCTCGGGACCCTGTTTGTAGTAATTGTTGCCCAAAATATCGAGGTACGGACTTGGAGCTTGTAATTCAGCATTGTTATGGCTTGGATAAACTGTGAGGTTGCTGTTTGCGTGAATTTCTGTGTATGATTGATGTTGCATATGATTATGCTATCTGTTGTGTTAGCTGTTGCATACACGCATATTTCTCCCAGCTGTTGCAGCCATGACTTGTTGTTGTTGTTGCTTTGTTCCTTACCAGGATGCGAGGGCGAGCGGCAATACCGCACTCTCATCTCCCTGCTGGGATCTGTTAGCCCTCATGCGCCGAGTGGTTAACTACCACAGTTCATGAGTTGAGCAACAACAGGTTGAGTTGTTTGATGCATCTGGTATTCGGGTGTGGTGTAAATACGAGCGGGTAATTCTCGTATGCTTGTACACACACCAGTGGCCACCATTCTTTGCAGATTATTTTGTGATGTGCTTAAGTTCCTTGATCGGCTGTAGCCTTCGGTTGTTGCCCCATTCTTCATGCATATCATCTGCATTTTATCTTTGCTATTCATTGCTGATTTATAGTTGCTCTCGGTACTGGGGTTTGACCCCAATGTCCCTCTGGGGCTTGGTTTGTTTGTTTGCCTGGTTCTTTTCAGGTATGCCAGGATTTACAACTGGTCGTGGTTTTAATCCAATATTTGTATGCACTGGTACCACCTTAGGTGGGATGTCCTGGGTGATGCTTAGTCTTATATAGCTAGTAGTCTGTACCTGTGTTGGTTTTTCAGTTGTGGTTGTTGTCAGGTACTTGGTGCATGTTTTATACTACTGGTTTATTGGGCTGGTATCCTTTGTTGGTTTTGGTGTAACTGGGATTATTTTGAGTATTGCCTTATTTTAAATTATGTTATCTTTCTGTCAAACCAAAAGCAAAAAAAAAAAAATTAACCACTTTTTAGTTGCTTCCGCTATGTTTTGCGTGGTTTTACTCTGATGTGAGCACGAGGCCTGACATTTTTTGTATCAGAGCTTAAGCAGGGATAAGCTCGATTTCTTTGATCACACTTGAGTCTAGGCACAGTGTCGTGTGTTGCATGTGCTTGACTATGTGACTATGTGCTATGTATTATTTGTCTTATGTGATTTCTATGTTGTACCGGTTCTGTGCTATCTTATCCTGTTGAGTGTGTTCGTAGATGCCGCCTAGACGTTGAGGTAGAGGTATGGGACAGTTTCAGGAGTCGGAATGACAGAATGAGGATCAGCGTAGTATTCCTCGTCGTGACCGTGGTAGGCGTGAGGAGGAGGAAGTTGACAATTTGGCGACTCGTGTAGAGAGTATGGAGATTGTGATGGCTAGGTTCCAGAGGATGAGTCCTCAGGTCTTCAACGGTGACGAGTCTAGCTAGGATGCGGATTTGTGGCTACAACACATCACTGGGTTGTTTGATCGTGTTCAGTACGATGATGTGCTTCGGTTGAGTTTGGCGACCTTTTAGTTGAGGAAGGGTGCGGAGCGCTGGTGGCGAGGCGCTTCGAGGACGCTGGAGGAGATCAGTGTGGAGACTACTTGGGATAGTTTCTGTGTTTCCTTTCGTCAGGAGTATGTCCCGGAATCTTATGTGAACGCCCGTGAGCGGGAGTTCGACAACTTGGAGTAGGGAAGCTTGTCGGTTAGGGAGTATGCCCGTAGGTTTTCTTCTCTGTTGGCGTATGTTTCGCATGTGGCTGGCCGGGAGAGGGCCAAGAGGACCAAGTTTATTGAGGCTTTGAACGAAGAGTTGAATACTTTGGTTTTGTCGAGCAAACCAAAGAACTATGCAGAGGCTGTGGATAGTGCCATTGATATCGAGGAAGGTCTGCAGAACCGGAGGTCACGTGCTAGGCCTCAGGGTGCTCAGGGTGGCCGTTCCACTGTGCAGGGAGCACAGTCTTCGTAGTCTTCCCAGTCTGCTCATAAACCCCAGCAGTTGGCTCAGCAGTCTGACCGCCAGAGGTTCCGACCTCGTGGCCATCAGTTTAAGAAGAAGTCTGGTTCCGGTTCTTCTGGGTCTGGTAGCTCGAGTAGCAGTGGTTTTCGGGCAGAGTTTTGTGGCTTCTGTGGAGGCAAGCATCCGTCTACCCAGTGTGTCGGTGTGCAGGGCTCTTGCAATATATGTGCTAAGTATGGGCATTTTGCGAGAGTGTGTCCGTCGGCTGGATCGCAGAAAGCCGTAGCCCCACCGCAGGGTCGAGGAGGATAGTCTAGAGGTCGTTCCCCTCAGTTTCCATAGCCCAGAGTTGGAGAGACGCAGTTTAGGCCGTTTTAGTTGCCTGGTCCATCGCGTTTCGGACAGTCGTCTCAGCAGCATTTCTCTGGACCCCAACATGCTCAAGCCAACGCCATTACTAGGGAGCAAGCGGAGGAGACGCCGAGCAGGGTGATTGCAGTTACATGTCTTGTCTTTGACTTTCCTGCACGAGTGTTGTTTGACACCGGCACGTCGCATTCTTTTATATCTGATGCATTTGTTATTGAGCATGGTCTGCATACCGTTTCTTTGCGCGATGTCGTGTCTGTTTCTACTCCTGGTGGTGTGAGCCTGTTGTCCCAGGAAGTTTTGTTGGATGGCGTTTTGCGGTTTGGTGAGCATGTGTTGGTAGCGAATTTGATTCGTTTGATGTTGGATTTCGAATGCATCATGGGAATGGATGTGTTGTCCATCTATAGGGCCTCCGTGGATTGTTTCCATGGGATCGTGCGTTTTAGGCCTCAGTCCGGTGAGAAATGGAATTTCTACGGTGCTGATTCCCGGTCGAAGATTCCATTAGTCTCAGCGATGGAAACGTTCAGCTTGTTGTCGACGGATAATGCTGGTTTTATGATCTACGCGTTGGATGCATCTTCTTCTTCTCATATGCAGCTCAGCGATGTTCCAGTGGTGCGTCATTTTCCTGATGTGTTTCCGGAGGAGATTCCTGGCTTTCCTCCGAAGAGGGAGATTGACTTTTGAGTTGGTGCCTGGCACAGCTCCGATTTCTCGTGCACCGTATCATTTAGAGCCTGCAGAGTTGAGAGAGCTCAAGGTGCAACTGGATGATTTGCTGGAGAAAGGTTTTATCAGACCTAGCATGTCGCCATGAGGAGCGCCTATTTTGTTTGTCAAGAAAAATGATGGCACAATGAGAATGTGCATTGATTTCCGCCAGTTGAACAAAGCTACCGTTAAGAATAAGTACCCGTTGTCGAGGATCGACGACTTGTTTGACCAGTTGCAAGGGTCTGCTGTGTATTCGAAGATCGATCTACGTTCAGGGTACCATCAGCTGAAGTTAGAGATCAGGATGTTGCGAAGACTGCTTTTCGTACTAGGTACGGGCACTTTGAATTTCTGGTGATGCCTTTCGGATTGACCAATGCTCCTGCAGTCTTTATGGATTTGATGAATCGAGTCTTCCGCGAGTTTATAGATCAGTTTTTGATAGTGTTCATCGACGACATCTTGGTGTATTCGAAGACTCCTTTGGAGCACAAGGAGCATTTGAGAGTAGTCCTTCAGACGTTGAGAGACTCAAAGATGTATGCTAAGTTCTCTAAATGCGAGTTCTGGCTGTCTTGTGTTTTTGGGTCATGTGATTTCAGAAGATGGCATTTCTGTGGATCCCAGTAAGGTAGATGATGTTTTGAACTGGGAGCGACCTAGGAATGTGTCTGAGGTTCGTAGTTCTTGGGTCTGGCTGGCTATTACCGTCATTTTATAGAGAGTTTCTCTAGTAGCCGATGACTCAGTTGACTCAGAAAGACAAGCGTTTTGTTTGGACTGAGCAATGCGAGAATGCTTTTCAATTGCTCAAGGAGAAGTTGACTACGGCGCCTGTGTTGGCTTTGCCGTCTGGTTTAGGTGGCTTCGTTGTTTGTTCTGATGCTTCGCTCAATGGATTGGGCTATGTGTTGATGTAACATGGTCGAGTCATTGCGTATGCCTCGCGGCAGTTGAAACCGCACGAGACTCGACACCCAGTTCAAGATCTGGAGCTAGCAGCTGTGGTCTTTGCGTTGAAGATTTGGCGCCAATATCTGTATGGCGAGCAGTTTGTGGTGTACTCAAACCACAAGAGTTTGCAGTATCTATTTCCGCAGCCTGACTTGAATATGAGACAGCGTATATGGATGGAGCTGCTAAAGGATTTTGATTGTGAGATCAAGTACCAGCCTGGGAAAGCTAATGTAGTTGCTGATGCGTTGAGCAGGAAGGCTCCAGAAAAGATGCTTGCGTCGCTGTATATTTCCACAGCCTGACTTGAATATGAGACAGCGTATATGGATGGAGCTGCTAAAGGATTTTGATTGTGAGATCAAGTACCAGCCTGGAAAGCTAATGTAGTTGCTGATGCGTTGAGCAGGAAGGCTCCAGAAAAGATGCTTGCGTCGCTGTATATTTCCAAGAATTGTGAGCATCTTAGCACCACTGGTTGGAGGTTTTACCCAGCTGAGGATTATGTTGTGGTTTCTTCTTTCCAAGTTGAGCCACAGATTATTTCGAGCATTAGAGCGGCTCAAAGAACAGATCCTTCCATCCACGAGTTGAAGTTGAAGGTCAGGTCTGGTCAGTTTGAGGACTATTTCGTTTCGCCCAATGGTTGTTTGCGTTTCCGTGGTCGGTTGGTTGTGCCCAATTTGGTAGATCTTCGGGAGGAGATCCTTAGAGAAGCGCACTGCAGTAGACACAGAGTTCATCCGGATGCACGGAAGATGTACCATGCCTTGAAGCCGCACTTCTGGTGGGCTGGATTGAAGAGTGACGTTGCTGGATTCTTTGCTCGTTGCTTGAACTGTCAGCAGGTTAAGGCTGAAAGGATGAGACCTGGTGGTCTATTGCAGATTTTGGAAGTGCCCCAATGGAATTGGGATCACATAGCGATGGATTTTGTTACGCATTTGCCTCGTTCCAGTAGAGGATGTGATGCTATTTGGGTGGTTATCGACCGATTGTCAAAGTCTGCACACTTTATTCCCTATGGCATGACTTTTTCTCTGAAAAAATGGCGAAATTATACGTTGATTTTGTGGTTAGACTGCACGATGTGCCTGTTTTGATCGTTTCAGACCGAGATCCAAGGTTTACTTCCAGGTTTTGGAAGAGTCCACAAGCAGTTTGGGGTACCAGATTGGCTATGAGTACAGCACATCACCCCCAGACAGATGGTCAATCTGAGCGAACTATCCAGACCTTGGAGGATATGTTACGAGCTATTGTGATGGATTTTGGTGGTAGCTGGAAATACGCGTTGTCTTTAGTTGAGTTTTCCTACAATAACAGCTACCAAGTGATGATTAGCATGGCACCGTAATGGGGGAGAAGCAGCTGTCTTCCCCAGAGTTTGTGCAGCAGATGAAGGATCATGTGGATCTGATTCGACAGCGGATGAAAGCTGCCCAGGATCGCCAAGCCAGTTATGCAAATAAGAGGCGTCGACCTCTAGAGTTTGAGGTTGGTGATCAGGTATTTCTTAAAGTTTCTCCATTTCGCAGTGTTATGCGTTTTGGTCACAAGGGAAAATTAGCCCCTCGTTATGTTGGACCGTATGAGATTGTTGAGAGGATTGGTCCTTTGGCGTATCGATTGTTGTTACCACCAGAATTATCTTCTCTACATGATGTCTTTCATGTTTCCATGTTGAGGAAGTACGAGCCAGATCCGTCTCATGTGCTTAGAACTGACGAGGTTGAGCTAGATCAGACGTTGAGCTATCAGTAATATCCCTTGCAGATCCTTGACATAAAAGAGAAACAATTTCGGAATAAAACCATTCCGTTAATGATGGTGCAATGGAGCAAACATGGTAGTGAAGAAGCTACTTGGGAACCAGAAGAAAAGATGCAGCGCGAGTGGCCGCATCTATTTGAGTAGATGTTGCATCAGTTTCCAGTAGTTGGTTTGTTTTTAGTTGTTCTTTTCCCTAGTTGTTGTTTGTTTTTTGCTCAATTAGCTTGAACTCTTGGCTTCAGTTTAGTTGTTCCTGGACTTGTTGATTTCGAGGACGAAATCGTGTTTTAGTGGGGGAGAGATGTGAGATCTGAGTTTCATAAATCAGGTGTTGGTCGAGTTTGGATCAGCTGTTGTCGATGTGCTTGGTGGAGCCATCGAATTTGCCTAAGTGTTGGAATCGGTTGTTGAGATGCTAACAGCAGTGGCGAGAGAGATAGTTGTTCGGGTTTTTGCACCATCGATGAGATATAGTATCAGCAGTAGCAATAGGAATCAGTTGGAGCAGCAGTGCTTCGTTGGATTCAGTCGTTGCGAGCTAGCGTGTTTTGTAGCGTTGGTCAGCAGAGAGCGCTAAGAGATCCTGAAGCGACAACGTTTTCTGAACAGGAACCAGCTGTTGGTTTTGTTAGCGTATTTCTTAGTGGTTATCGAAACTACGTCGTTTTGATAAGTTGGAACGACAGCGTTTTGGCTTAGCGCTAGGGATTCAGCAGTTGGTGTATTAGCGCATATCCATCTGTTGCAAGTGATCAGCTGTTGGTTAGCGACCAGCAGTGGCTAGCGAGTGACGTGTTCCTATTTCTTTGCGACGTCGTTTGGTTAAGTCAGTCGTGATAGATATCTACTGTTGAGGGATCTGATGCGTTATTGTAAACAGCTGCTGGTTTGTTGATCAGCTGTTGGTAGCGGGGTGACGTGTCCCTCTGCAACGTTGTTTGGATAAGTTGGTGCGATGTCGTTTTGTGTAGCTATTCGTTGTTTAGCGATAAACAAAAGCTGATGTGAGATATCAACAGCTGGTTGGGAATATTAGTTGTGACAACTGATTTTGTCGGTGGGATCTGTTCCTGTTTCTATCAGCTGTTGAGAGATGTATATATTAGAAGACTTGGTCTTCGATTGTTTTATCAGATCCCATACTTAGTATATTTCCCAATCTCTGTCCGAACCCTAAGCACTGTTCACCGTAGCTTCCCGCCGTCGATTCCCATTGTTTCTGGTCGTTGTTTCGCACAGTTGAGGTAGCGTTGGACTCCTCTCGTGAAGGTGCTTCATCCTATACCACTCTTTGAAGCTGTTGTTGGCTGGAGTTAGATCGCGAAGTTGCTATCGTCGGCAATGTGTTCGTGTGTGCAGGTAGAACTTTGAATTGTTGTTAAGATCTTAACTTAGGCGTTGTTTTAAACTTCCTATTGAGTTAGAGATGTAGGATAATTCACTGGTTGAGTGTGTAGCTCCCGGCCGTGAGTTCTGTGTTTAGCGTCCCTGAGAATTATGCTTTGTTGCTAGCAGGTTTCAGATTTGAGTTCTCGGGACCCTGTTTGTAGTAATTGTTGCCCAAAATGTCGAGGTACGGATTTGGAGCTTGTAATTCAGCATGGTTATGGCTTGGATAAACTGTGAGGTTGTTGTTTGCGTGAATTGCTGTGTATGATTGATGTTGCATATGATTATGCTATCTGTTGTGTTAGCTGTTGCATACACGCATAGTTCTCCCAGCTGTTGCAGCCATGCCTTGTTGTTGTTGTTGCTTTGTTCCTTACCAGGATGCGAGGGCGAGCGGCAATACCGCACTCTCATCTCCCTGCTGGGATCTGTTAGCCCTCATGCGCCGAGTGGTTAACTACCACAGTTCATGAGTTGAGCAACAGCAGGTTGAGTTGTTTGATGCATCTGGTATTCGGGTGTGGTGTAAAGACGAGCGGGTAATTCCCGTATGCTTGTACACACCAGTGGCCACCTTTCATTGCAGATTATTTTGAGCTGTGCTTAAGTTCCTTGGCTCCCTTCTTCGGTTGTAGCCTTCGGTTGTTGCCCCATTCTTCATGCATAGCATCTGCATTTTATCTTTGATATTCATTGCTGATTTATAGTTGCTCTCCGTACTGGGGTTTGACCCCAATGTCCCTCTGGGGCTTGATTTGTTTGTTTGCCTGGTTCTTTTCAGGTATGCCAGGATTTACAGCTGGCCGTGGTTTTAATCCAGCTGGAGGTGCCCAGGAGGTGGATAGAGTGTCCCAGTTATGTATAATATTTGTATGCACTGGTACCACCTTAGGTGGGATGTCCTGGGTGATGCTTAGTCTTATATAGCTAGTAGTCTGTACCTGTGTTGGTTTTTCAGTTGTGGTTGTTGTCAGGTACTTGGTGCATGTTTTATACTACTGGTTTATTGGGCTGGTAGCCTTTGTTGGTTTTGGTGTAACTGGGATTATTTTGAGTATTGCCTTATTTTAAATTATGTTATCTTTCTGTCAGGCCAAAAGCAAAAAAAAAATTAACCGCTTTTTAGTTGCTTCCGCTATGTTTTGCGTGGTTTTACTCTGATGTGAGCACGAGGCCTAACAATAGTTGTTCCCTTAACCTCACTGACTAGGAAGTAGATTAAGTTTGAATGGACTCCAGAGTGTCAACTCAGCTTTGAGAAGCTAAAGCAAGCGCTGATAGAAGCCCCAGTGTTGACCATGCCATCTGATCAGGGAAAGTTTTTTATTTATACGGATGCATCCAAGTTTGATTTAGGTGCTGTACTGATGCAGGACCATAGAGTAATTTCCTATGCCTCCAGACAATTGAAGAACCACGAGAAGAATTATCCCACGCGCGATTTAGAGCTGGCAGCAGTAGTATTTGCCTTGATGATTTGGAGACATTACCTTTATGGGGAGAAGTGAGATATTCACGGATCATAAAAGCCTCAAGTACTTTTTCACCTAGAAGGAACTCAACATGAGACAGAGGAGATGGTTAGAACTAGTAAAAGACTACAATTGTACAATCAGCTGTCACCCAAGGAAGGCCAACGTAGTAGCTGATGCCTTAAGTAGAAAATCTGTTGGATTAGCCCAGCTGTCTGTCCAGAGACCTTTGGCTTATGAGATTGAGAAATTTGAGTTGGAATTATTGCCCAAGGATAGCACTATGACTTTGGCAGATCTCACCATTCACTCGAATCTGATAGACCAGATCCGAGAGGGACAGCTAAGAGATGAGCAACTTTAGAAATGGGTGAAACAAGATAGAGAGAGAGGCAGCAACCTTTATTATTTAGAAGAGGGTGTAGTCAGATTTCATGGCTGGATATGGGTGCCCCAAGTAGAAACCCTGAGATCAGATTTGATGGCAGAAGCCCATACGGCCCCATACTCTGTGCATCCCGGGAGTACTAAGATAGATAAGGACCTTCAGAAGTTGTATTGGTGGCCGGGAATGAAGAGAGATATTTCCATATTTGTGTCCGAGTGTTTAACATGCCAATTGGTGAAATCTGAGCACGAAAGACCAGCAGGAATGCTGAAGCCGTTGCCTATTTCAGAGTGGAAGTGGGAATGTATAGCTATGGATTTTGTGATTGGATTACCCAGGACTACCCAAGTATGTGAGGATTGAGAAATTCGAATTTAGACTTTTCAAATTTTAGAATTTTGAATTTTTGGTGACATCTGATTCCCGGGCGTTTAGAAGTAAAACACTGTCGTTTCGTGAAATCAGTTGTAGCGCATTTCAGACGTCAACGCTAGTCAACAGTACTGTAGCGAAATCTGATGAGGTTTGATCAGTCTTTAATGGTGCGGAGTGATGCGTCGTCGTTTCGCTATTCAGTATTAGAGCTTGAAGAGGATTCTGCTGGCAGCTGATGCGCGGGTCTGAGGATTAACGAGAAAGCGACACGTGTTGGTCAACTTTTTGGTGTTGACTGCTGATATTTTAGCGCAAATCAGCTGTTGCGCTTGTGAGGTTTTGATTCAGTCGTGGGGGTAACGCGACGTCGTTTTGATAATATGGAACGCAGCGTTTTGGGCGTAACGCTTTGTGTCAGCTATTAGCAGCTAAGGTTACGTGTCCCTTACGTCGTCGTTTGAGTTATTTAGCTTGACCAGCTGCTGGTTGTTTTGAAAGGAATCTGTCATCAGCTGTTGGAGCGTTGCGGCGTCGTTTTGATTAGTTGATGCGGTGTCATTTTGATGCGTGAAGAGAAATGCAACGTCTGATGGTTGCTGCTGATTTCTGTTGAGAGAAAACGCTGGTTTCTGTCGTAAGATTCCTACTGTATCGACGTCTGATCATTTTAGAACAGCAGCTGTTGTATCGACACTTAGAATTATTCTGAACCCGATATTTCTTATCTCCATTTTCAAACCCTCGTTTTAGCTACTGTTCACCGTAACCCTTTTCCGTCGATTGCCGCCGTTCTCCGCCGTTGTTTTGAGCGATTTTGGTGGCGCGGGATTCCTGCTGAATTTCTCTTCCTTTTGTTACCCATTTGAGGCTGTGGAACGACCTTGGAGAGGATCGCGAAGTTACTGTTTTCTTCGAACAGTGGAACCCGATAGTTCTTCCGCTAGTTTCAGCTTCTGGATTTGAGGTTCTAGGTGCATCCTGCAGTGATTGCCGTAGCAGGAGGAAGCTGACTTGCTTCAGTTGTTATTGCCGTGCCTTCTTAAAATCTGTTGAGGTAGAATCAGCCGTTGAAGGTACGAAGTGAGCAGATTTAACAGCTTTGAGCGTGGACATGGCTGTAATTGATGTTATGAAATCTGTTGATGTGATTTTGTGACATTACGTGACAACAATGTCTTGAATTGTTGAGTTTTGCATTCTGTTTTCACGTATTGAATTGTATGCATATTTGAATTGGCTATTGATTGGCATAAATGCATACATCTTGAGCCTGAATGATAGATTGATTGATTTTAACAGCTTTGAGCGTGGACATGGCTGTAATTGATGTTATGAAATCTGTTGATGTGATTTTGTGACATTACGTGACAACAATGTCTTGAATTGTTGAGTTTTGCATTCTGTTTTCACGTATTGAATTGTATGCATATTTGAATTGGCTATTGATTGGCATAAATGCATACATCTTGAGCCTGAATGATAGATTGATTGATGACCTGATTGAAAGCCACGTTGTGACTGGCCGACAGATGTGTCGTGCCTGAAAAGTCCAACGCTATCATCGGAGTGGTGACTACCGGATTCGAGTGTCTACCACCGAGCTGTGATGGGCTGACGGGCTCTGAAGATCACGGACCGATGATTTCCTCGATTGATACGCCGTGCGGGTATAGAGGCTGATTGAGATGATTTGCCAGTTGATACACTGGTCTAGCTATCCGATCCTTGATAGTCCTCATGCATTTCATAGCATTGATTTATAGCATGTTGCATGATTAGATGTTTTGATAGCTCTTCGTACTGAGGCTTGACCTCGTATTTCTTTTCCTGCTTTTCTGTTGTTTGGGTCTGTGTTACCCATTTGCAGGATCTTCAGGTAACCAAGTTGGACCGAGTGGAGTGCCAGCTGGTCGATCCCCGTTCCCTTGAGTCCCAGTTATTTTATGATATATATTGAACCGGGGGATGCCCCGTGTTTTTATGTATTGGGGATCTGTATTTGGATTGAGATTTGATGTTACCTATTTTATATGAGTTTGAGTCAACTCGTATTTTGATTATGAATAGTTTGACTGATGATTTTGAGTTCAGGCCCTTTTTATTTCGAAAAATTTTTAAGCCCGATTTTACGCTTCCGTGATTATGTGCTTAATTGTGCTATAATCTTTGTTTAATAGCACGAGGCCTGACAAAGGATATAATTCTATTTGGGTTATAGTAGATAGACTCACCAAATCCGCTCACTTTTTGCCAGTAAAGAAAACATTTGATGTGAGTAGGTACGCCGAATTGTATGTGAAGGAGATAGTGAGACTTCATGACGTTCCCATTTTGATAGTATCTGATAGAGATACCAAGTTTACGTCGGCTTTCTGGAAGAGCTTACACAGAGCCTTAGGTACTAAGTTGACTTTTAGCACAGCTTTCCACCCTCAGACAGATGGTCAATCTGAAAGGGTGATTCAGATTTTAGAAGATCTACCCAGAGCATGTATCATAGACTTCTCAGAAAGTTGGAATCTGAAGCTGTTTACGTCGGCTTTCTGGAAGAGCTTACACAGAGCCTTAGGTACTAAGTTGACTTTTAGCACAGCTTTCCACCCTCAGACAGATGGTCAATCTGAAAGGGTGATTCAGATTTTAGAAGATCTACCCAGAGCATGTATCATAGACTTCTCAGAAAGTTGGAATCTGAAGCTACCATTGGTAGAATTTGCTTATAAAAATAGTTTCCAAGCATCGATAAAAAAATGGCTCCATATAAAGCTCTTTATGGTCGCAAGTGCAGAAATCCTCTTCATTGGGATGAGGTAGGAGGACGAGATGGTTTAGGACCAGACTTGGTAGAAAAAACAGTAGAAGCTGTTAGAAAAATTAAGGAACGAATGAAAAGCAGACAGAAAAGTCATGCAGATAATAGACGACGGGAACTGAGTTTTGATATTGGTGATCACATCTTGTTGAAAGTAGATCCTATGAAAGGAGTGATGCGTTTTGGTAAGAATGGAAAGCTGAGTCCCAGATATATTTGTCCTTATGAGATTCTGGACAAAGTAGGGACGTTGGCTTATCGATTAGCACTGCCTCCGCATTTGTCTTCAGTGCATAATGTATTTCATGTTTCAGCTTTGAGGAAGTATGTCCCCCACCCGTCGCATATATTGAGTGCTGAGCCAATTCACTTAGCACCAGATCTGAGTTACGAAGAAAGACCCGAGAAGATTCTTCTTAGGGAGAATAGGAAGCTAAGGAACCGTAGTATTCCCATGGTTAAACTGCAATGGTCTAACCAAACCGAACGAGAAGCTACATGGGAAACAAAAGCTGATATGCATAGTCGTTACCCAGATTTGTTCGGTAAGTAAATTTCGAGGATGAAATTTTTATAAGGTGGGTAGAGTTGTAACGCCCCAAAATCCATAGGACCACAATTTCTATTCCTTTTTAATTTAAGGACCCTTTCGAAATTTCAAATTTTCAGATTTCAGCTTGTCGTTTATTTGAAAGCTGATTTCTTATATTCAGATTTTGAACATGGTGCAGAGGTCTGAACAGATGTCACCCCAAGAACAAGCCGAGCGATTTTCAGATTTCATAAATAAAAATGATTTTTGGATGGGAGATGGCTCTTTTTCAGATTTGAGTAGTGCTTTCACAAATTAAAATAGTGGCAGGGGACTTTTAATAATTTTTCTGGGTAGTGTGCATGGCACACCATGCCTACTCGAGTGTTTTTCCCCTGACACACTCCAACTCCCATGCCTATTGTCCTTGAGAACTATAAGTTCAATTATTTGCAAGAAAAATCTTCACTTTCATCAAAACCATAGGAAGCTCGACGTTGTGTTTGAGGAGACTTGTTGAGGTGACCTGCTGTATCTCGTGTTTCTCAGAGTTAAGGCAAGTAAATCTGATTCTTTCTATGCCATGAAAGCATATATTGTTTCTTTCCAGTTCTGTGATTGCTTGCCTGTTTCACATTCAGTTTTAGCTATTATTCATGCCTCGATTGGCATATATATATATTTTTTTATTGTTTCGGGTTCACAGTAAGTTTTCTGTTAGAAACTCAAAATGTTTTTTATGCTATTGATGTTGATTTTATTGCTGAGCATTACAGATTCCAGTTCAAAGTATAGTGACAGTTTTCCTGGTGAATGATGGTGTCCAGACTTGACTCCAAGTAATCGACGATTCTGGTCGAATCGGGATGTTATCCTGGTTTGATAGGCAGAGTGGGTATCTCTGGATGTCGTTCGTGATACTGCAACACTAGTTCCAGTCCTAATATCTGTTTTCTACGTTAGAGACTAGATTCCATGTTCAAATATTAAATTCATAAGTCAGATCCGAGTTTCCGCTTCACATCTAAATTTGGTCAGATCTTACACTATTGACCATTGACGTCTGAACGACCCCATTATATATACTGTTGACTTCCTAGAATCTGTTTTACGCTAGCGCTATTATTTCCAATCAGATTTCACGATAGCGACCCTATTTTTTTAGTCACATCCGAACTCCCGCCAGCAATAGGAGTTCCACTCCAGAATCTGAATTCCCGTAAGCGATAGCGTTCATAGAGTCAAATCTGTTTCTAACATCTGAAATATGCTTCGCACCCAAACATAGTCTCTTCAGTCGAATATGTTCGATACCCAACTATTGTTTCTTTCAGTCACATCTGTTTTCCAAGTCCGAAAGATGATTTCCTAGTCAAAGCTGTATGCTCAGTGAAAAATGTTATTTTATGGAAAATGAGTTTTAAAATGAAGTGAACCCCGAGGTGTTGAGATCTGATTTTGATCAAATGTTGTTTAAAGGAAGTAACGTTCATATTTTAATATTTATGCAAAGATAACAGACGGTACATATTGGAAGGGTGATCAGCAATCGAGCGTGTCGGTTGCCCCTTCATATTGGGCGAAATTCGCCATATAGTAACTGAATTCAGACATAGCTTGATCAAGCGCAACAGGACCTAAGGAGAGCTTCTGAGCCATAAGTATAAAGAAAATAATGCTGGGATCTGAGTTTCTCCCAAATATGATGTTTATGATAGAACTTATGTTTAAATGACTTCCTTTGAACTATGTATTACCTGCCTGCATATTGTGCCCTTGTTATTCTCAGTATTTCTTGCTGAGCCCCTAGGCTCACTAGCTTTCTTGGTGCAGGTGAGTCAGATCCGGGGCAGACGGGAGAAGGAGTCTGAACCAGCTGTGGTGTGTGGGTTTTTATCGAAGACCTGCGGTTCCGTGATGTCATTTGTTGTTATTGTTGTTTTCGATCTTTTGTCAAATCTGTATTAGATCCATTACAACAATAGAGGGTTTATATAGAATTCTGGAAGTTTTAATATTGCACTTTGCCATGTATGTCAAATCTGGTATTCGAATCTATCTTAGCTGTTTTTAGTTGGCGCCAAATAGTGCTCGGGTACAAAACAGATCTTAGTCATAGAAACAGATTCGACTACAGTATCGCTAACGTTAAAACAGATGCGACATAAAGGAGCAGTAACGTTAGCTGGAGATAGATTCCGATATCGGGGATACATCGCTGGCGTGAAAACATATTTGACTCTAGGAGCGCTGTCGCTAGCGGGGAAATTCGGATGTGACCATGGAAACCATACTGCTAACGGGTAAAACAGATTCCACTAAGAAAGGATATATCGCTAGCTTTAAAGAAACAGACTTGACCAGCGAAAAGGCACTACTGGTCGTGCAATTCAGGTTTGATTGTAGGAACAGTGTACGAGTGAAACAGATTCCACCTCTGCAAGGCAGACTTGATATAAGATTTCAGACTTGAAGATGGGATCTGGTTACTAGCGTAGGAAAATTGACTTGGCTATGTAACTTGGTGCTGCAATATCACGACGACACCCAAGATACCAGCTCCGCCTATATAACCGGAACAAAATCCCGATTGGACCAGCATCACCGATTACTTGGAGTCAAGCCAGACGTCGCCATCGGTATCAGCCCAGCTCTAGATTCCACCTCTGCAAGGCAGACTTGATATAAGATTTCAGACTTGAAGATGGGATCTGGTTACTAGCGTAGGAAAATTGACTTGGCTATGTAACTTGGTGCTGCAATATCACGACGACACCCAAGATACCAGCTCCGCCTATATAACCGGAACAAAATCCCGATTGGACCAGCATCACCGATTACTTGGAGTCAAGCCAGACGTCGCCATCGGTATCAGCCCAGCTCTTGTTGCTTTCCTCAGCAACCAGTACTTTGCAATCATTCTTGCGGCTGGGTCTTTTATCACCTCTTGTCCTCATCCTCCTGTCTTTTGATCTTTCCTTTGATCTTTCGTCTGTCTTCTCATCCCTTCTGTATCGATCCTCCTTCTTTTCATCTCTTTTGCATTTGTCCTCCTTCTTTGGCCTATTGCAATCAACCACAAAGTGCCTTGGACGACCACAATTAAAACATTTCTTATCAGTAGAGACTTTATAAGATTTATTATAATTGTTGTAAGAGAAAGAAGGTTTGTAGGATTTTCTCAGGTATTTCCCAAACTTCTTAACGAAGAGGGACATGGCGTCATTGCTGAGTTGATCAGCTGTCTTGCTAGTGCTTGGAGAGAACTGTTCAGATGTTGTAGCTTCTAGCGCTTTGGTCGGATGGGAGGTTGAGGGTCCAGCTTCAGATCTTGTCTCCAGTTCAAACTCATAAGCTTTGAGATTTGCAAAGAGATCATGCAGTTCCAGTTTGTTCAGATCTTTAGATTCCCTCATCGCCATTGTCTTCACATCCCACTCTCTGGGCAGCGCTCTCATCACCTTCAATGCCAACTCACGGTTGCTGTATTCTTTACCCAAACTGGTAAGCTCTATTACAACAGCACTGAAGCGCTCATCAAACTCTGTCATAGTCTCTCCATCCTTCATCTTAATAGACTCATACTTCTGCTGAGCGACAGTCAGCTTGTTCTCTTTTGTCTCATCGTTTCCTTCACAAATTTTTGTCAGCTTTTCCCAAATATCTTTTGCTGTGGCGCAGGTTTTTATCTTGCTGAACATGTTTTTGTCCAGTGTCTTGTAGAGAATGTCACTGGCCACATTGTCCAGATTTGCTTTCTTTTTGTCTTTGTTTGTGTACTCATGTCTGCTCTTCTTCAAATACTGAGGCTCGCCATTAGATATTGCAAAAGCTAAGTTTCGTTTCATTATCTTCATAGGCCCTTCTGTACGATAATTGGGTTTGATTGAATTTGGGATAGATTGGTTAACTAAGTATGAAACAGTCATAAATTTTCAGCAGAGGTCTGTTGAAATTAAGATAACAGGCGGGAATACTTTTTTGTTTAAAGCTGATACGTATGATTGTACCCTTAAGATAATGTCAACTGTTAAGGCTTAAAGGTGTTTAAGAAATGGATGTTAAGAATTTCTGGTAAGTACTTTATCAATAGGGTAAGATATGAAAATTTCTTGAAAGACGTAGGAGTATCGAAAGAATTATCAGGTGTCTTTCCAGAAGATGTCTTAGGTTTACCTCCCAATCATGAGTTAGAGTTTACTATTGATTTGGTACCAGAAGCTGTTCCAGTTTTTAAGCCTCTGTATAGAAATGTAATCGGCAGTTGTTAGTCGAATCAGTATAAAGTCTGGTTTGATAGACAACAGCTGATAGTGTAGCTGTCGTTTTGATGTTGCAACACCAAGTTTATAATCAGTAGTCGATTCCAGAGTTTTCTTTCAGATGTGTGTTTTTGTTACACAGCTGAATTTCTATGAGGGATATATTCTAAGTGTGACACTCAGTTGTTGCACTATTCCTTATTCAGCTATTGCATCGTATCATTTGTATTCAAACAATTGTCCAGTCATTGCACTATTCCAGGTTCAGCAGCTGGTTGTTAACTTTTGCGTTGACCAATTAAATTTCGTTGACATCTGTTTGCGTTGCAAACGACATCGTTTCATTTAATACGTCTGTTTCAGAGTCACGTCTGTTTCAATATATATGTTGGTGAACAGTAAAGATCTGTTTTGTTTCCAAGTACTGTTCCACTTTGTTGCGTCTGATTTCATTTCAGCGATACGTCTCTTATAGTTGAATTCGATGCTCAGATATGAACCTATTCAAGTAGCGTTAGACTTAACTTATGAAGAAGTTCTAATAAAGATTCTTTCAAGAGAATACCGTAAGTTAAGGAATAGAACTATCCCTATGATTAAGATGCAGTGGATAAATCACACTGAAAGAGAAACTATGTGGGAAAGTGAATCTGATATGTAGAAAAGCTACCCAGATCTCTTCAAGTAATAAATTTCGAGGACGAAATTCTTTTATAGGGGGTAGATTGTAATGCCCAGATATTTTAGATGCCACAATTAGAAAGTTATGAGATTGAGGGATTACAATGTTATTCTATTCAACTCTTGATTCAAATGAGTTTCAGATTTCAGATATGTATTGTTTAGCTTTTATCATTTAGAGCTAAATTTCAGATTTCATGTTTACGTAATTTCAGCCTTCGTTGAACTTTGAGTTGAGTTTCAGCTTTTCGTGATATCAGTTGTCACACTATGTTAAAGATTCCGATGTTAGAATGCGATTGCAGCCGTTGTATAGCCGATTAGTGAAAGCCAATTGAATCCTTCTTTTTAACTAAAATAGTTCGATTTTGTGCATCAGATTTTACTTTTAAAATGGAGTAGCGTTTTTAAAGGATTTCTTTTGCATATTGATTAAACGTGTTTCTTTCCTAGGCATTTTAAATTCATATATATATGGTGTTAGCCGCATCATGCATCATAATTTACAAATCAAAATACTTTCCAAAAGTCAAGCGGTGCTCTCCCTCTAAGAAACCGAGCAATAGCGCTTCAAAGTTTTGAAGGAGACAAGCGGTGTGTTCGTGATTGCTAAACTTTGTCTGCGATTGTGTTAAAGATCTCAGGCAAGTAAACTTTGTTTCTTGCTCACTCAGTGAAAGCATATATTCAGTTCTCTTTTGCATGTTTGTATGTGAATTTAAAGAAAAGGAAGATGGCTACGGCTGTTCTTCAGGAAAACCAGAAGTTCATGCTCTATTTTTATGAAAGTTGCGTTTTACTGTATTTTGATCCAGAAATGTTTTTAGAAAATGGTTTGATGATGTTCGTCTAGTATTTTCCTGAGTTTTCCAAAAGATTTCTCTTCGAAGTAGCTTACAAGTAGCTTATTCGATGAATTTCAGAAACTTCTTAAGATATTTTGAATTCTTCAGACGAAGGTAACTGTTGTAGTTCATGTTTATCCACACGATTAAGTCTGAAATCTGGTTCTTAAACCAACAACTGATATGTCAATATTGAAAATATTCTAAGTATTGTATTCAGCTGTTGGCAGCTGCTATATGGTTAATGTTCATCAGCTGTTGCATTTTTTGGTCAGTTGTTGTATGTTATTGTTCGAGTTCAGTAGTTGTGATCGGCCGTTGTACTATTTCATGTTCAGCTGTTGCTTTGTGTTCGACTGTCGTCAGCTGTTGTTTTGTTAATCAACAGCTGTTGTCAGCAGTTGCATTAGTTCATGTACAACTGTTCCTTCATTGGCACTCATCTGTCGTCAGCTGTTGTGTTGTTTTAACAGTGTTCAGCTGTTGGTTTGTTCAACAACTGAAATTCTTTATTTAAGTTGCGTTGACTCCGACATTGACCAACAGATAGTTACTGTTCATTTCTTCAACAGATGGTTACTGTTCATTTCTTCATCAGATAGTTAATGTTCATTTTCTTCAACAGATAACGAAATTCCAGAATTTGATTTCTTATTCATTTCCGCTTCAATTTGAAAGATTTAGATTCAATTGACAGATTCAAGTAGTGTTTTTATTCAATTTTCATCTTCGCAAGTTTTACAGAGAAATCCCTTGAAGTTCTAGAACATCATTAGACAAAAGAAAAACCAGTAATTCGTGCAAGAGAGAAATAAACAGATTTTAAGAAAGAAAAGAAAGAGCAGAACGATGTTTTAGAAAATGTTTTAAGTTATGGCAACAAAGAGGGTCCCCAGAGGAAGGTGAGTGCGTGGCTAACGAACCATGTGCCCTTTCAACCAGAGGAAGGATCAGGTGTACAGGTTGACGGATCTATATATCCCTTCACCATGAGCCATAGTGCTAAGAGACTGATATCAGGAGTTTGATCAAATGAATTGGACCAATGTTTAAAGTGTTGTCATAATTTCAAAAAATGAAAGAAGAGCGCAAGCGTGATTTTAATCACAGCTCTAGAGAATGTTTAAAGAAAATGTAGGAAGGATCAGGTGTACAGGTTGACGGATCTATATATCCCTTCACCATGAGCCATAGTGCTAAGAGACTGATATCAGGAGTTTGATCAAATGAATTGGACCAATGTTTAAAGTGTTGTCATAATTTCAAAAAATGAAAGAAGAGCGCAAGCGTGATTTTAATCACAGCTCTAGAGAATGTTTAAAGAAAATGTTTTCAGAATTGATTATGTTTTATGCTTTCAGTTTCTTCCAGATTCCTCAGTTATGTATTGCGCTTGTTCATTCTAAAGCGTATTCAGATTTCAGATTCCATTTACAGTACCAGATTCCATTACTTGTATTGCATGATTTCGTTCCACCAGATTTTACCTGCTGAGACTTTGGCTCACTAGTTTTCATTGAGTGCAGGTAATGAGCAGTAGGAGGCCGGATGGGGAGTAGCTGATCGGAGATGTGTTTATCGTGGACGTCTTCCGTTTCTTTCCTATCAGACGTTGTTTTGGTTATACAGATGTTCAGTTGTGTCATCTTTGTATTATAACAGATTTCTAGTACAGTTAAACAGTAGAAGTCTGTTCAGGCCTTTTATATCAGATTTTGGGTTCCAATGCAACACTTGTTATTTTTATCAGATGTTATTCCGCGTATGTTATTACGATCAGCTGAGGATTTAGTTCCGTGTTTTTGTACATCCTTGCAGCTGATTTTCTTCATTGGTTATGAAAAGTGTTTACCAGATCTTGGTTCTACTTCCACTTACAAATTTATTTCGATCATTCACATTTCAGCAGTCAGGAATTGTGTCTATTCGCAATTTAGTTCAGAATTTTAGTAACGACTTTTATGTGTGATAAGATCGAAATTTTTGGGTCTTCCAATTCGAACCCCAAATTTCTTGATTTCTTTTAAGAAAATTCCGATCGTTACACCAAAGCTATTTGCAAACTCTTCCAAAACCTAGAAGTAAACCTCGGATCACGATCTGAAACAATAAAAACTGGAACACCATGCAAACGCACCACGAAATCTATGTACAGTTTCGCCATCTTCTTCAAAGAATAGGTCATGCTGTAGGGAATGAAGTGCGCATACTTCGACAATCTGTCTATACAACCCAAACCGCATCATAACCCTGTTGGAACGAGGCAAATACGTGACAAAACCATAGCTATGTGTTCCAAATTCCATTGGGGCACCTCTAAGATTTTCAACAAACCACCAGGTCTCATCCTCTCTGCCTTGACTTGCTTACAATTCAGACATCGGGATACAAAATCAGCAACATCACTTTTCAAACCTGCCCACTAGTAATGCTGCTTCAAGGCATGACACATCTTCCTTGCACCAGGATGGACACTGTATCTACTGCAATGCGCTTCTCGCAAGATCTCATCCTTAAGATCAATCAGATTTGGCACGAAACCTCAAACAACCATCAGAAGAGACAGAATAGTCCTCTAACTGTCCATAGACCCGGACACGGGCCGGTTCTGGGTCAGACCCGCCGGTTCCAGGTCGGGAAAACCTGGAACTAGAATCGGAACCGTGAGAACCGGTTCCGGTCCGGTTCAGGGTTTATAAAAAAAATTAAAATTGAATTTCGTAAAAAAACATTAATTTCGTTTTTTTTTAAAAGGACTTTCGTTTTTCTAAAAAGGTATTTTATTATTTAATTTAATATTGGATTTTGAATTTTGAAATTCGAATTTCGAATCGAATTTTGATTTGAGAATTTGATTTTACTTAATTCAAATTTTAATTTAAATTTTAATTTGAATTTTTGAATTTTGAATTCGAATCTTAATTTGTGTTTGAATTCTAATTTGAATTTAAAAAAATAATAATTAGGATTTGAATTTGAAATTTGAAGTGTAAATAATTTCAAAAAATAAATATAATTGAATAACAATACAAAGAAGTTAAAATTACAATAGATTGTTGTGCATGTGTACCAACTTGTGAACCATATTTTTTATACTAAGAATGCATTCAACTAATGTGGGATCGTTAGAAGTTAAATATTCGCTAAAAATACTGTGAGACCTGGAATTGTATAAGATTGATTTAGTTGGATTAATCGCTTTTTAGAAATTCTGGGAGATTTCGTATTTTTGTGTTTTGTGGTGAAAGCTGGTCGGTAGTGAAATCCAGTCGCAGTGTGTTGGTGGCGCTAGAGATCTAAACGACGTCGTTTAGGAGAGATCTGGTAGCGCGTTTGTGTCCAGCGGTTGCCTTAGCGTGTTTTTAGCTAACGGGAAACGACAGCGTTTAGTTAAGTTGGTGCGACGCTGTTTTGGGTATTGCGACTGGTACCAGCTTCGAGGAGTTTGTTGCGTGTGTGAAGTCTGGTTGTCCAGCTGAGAGCAGATGTCAACGCGGGTCAGCGTTCCTGTAGCTCGAGGAAGAAACATCGTCGTTTTGGTTAGCGCTAAGGAATCCAGTCGATGGGTTAACGACCAGCTGCTGGGTATGTGCGACGTCATTTACGTAAGTTGGAACGCAGCGTTTTGATGCAACGTCTGGTACCAGCTTTTGGTTTGTGGAGCATCCAGTCGTTGGGTTGTCCAGCTTTTGGGTTTGAGGACCAGCCGCAAGTAGCGGTGATGTGTCACCTTACGACGTTGTTTTGTGTAGTTGGGATTTATTAGTTATGGGATTCAGCAGCTGATTGGTTGTTGCGACTGCTGGTTGGGACTTCAGTAGCGCAACTGCTGGTTTTGTCGGTGGACATCTTAACCAGATTTCAGTCATTGCGAGATTTATTTATAGGAAGGCTTGGTCTTCGATTTGAGATACCAGATCCCATACTTAGAGAAATATTCTCTCGATTGATTGTTCTTCGCTTCGAACCCTAGGTTACTGTTCACCGTGAGTTTCTCCAGCGAATTCCCGTCGTTTCCGGCCACCGTTTGGTACTTTGAGGTAGCGTTGGACTCCTCTTGGGAAGCTCTTCCATTCCATACCACTTTTGGAGGCTGTCGTTGGCTGGTTGTGGATCGCGAAGCTACTGTCTTTCGGCCGTGTGTTTGTGCGTTCAGGTATCCTTTCGATTGGTGACGAGATTTTGTTCCTAGCCTAGAATTGAGCTTCCTATTGAATTGTGGTATAGGATGATATCTGGTTGAGTGGGTAACTCCCATCCGTGCTTTCTGTGTATTAGCGTCCCTGTGATTTATGCCATGTGTGCTTCGACAGGTTGTCCAGATTTCTCGGGACCTTGTTGTAGTAGTTGTCGCACAGGAAGTAAGGTACGGATTTAGAGCTTGTAATTCAGCAGGTTTATGGTTTGGATAATTTGTGAGATGGCTATTTGTTAGCTGCCGTGTATGTTTTCCTTGTGAGGCTGCGGTTTTGTGAGATGTCCGTGAGTTATGTGGTGTATACTTGCTGTTGATATTGCTGCTTGTGCATATGATATATTCTTGTCATTTCATAATGTTGCATACACGCATTATCATCTCATTTCAGCTTTTGGCAGCCCTTGTTTCGTTGTTGTTGCTTTGTTTATTACCAGGATGCGAGGGCGAGCGGTGTTTCCGCACTCTCATCTCCCTGCTGTGATTTGTTAGTCCCTATGAGCCGAGTGGCTAACTACCACAGTTCATAGGTTGGGCAACGGCAGGTCGAGCGATTTATGCATCTGGTATTGGTGGGCGAGTAGGGGTGAGTGGGTAGCTCCCACATGTCCTACACTCACCGTGGCCACATACTCTATTGCAGATTTCGTTGAGCTATGCATTGCTTTCTTTGGCTCCCTTCCTTGGTTGTAGCCTTCGGCTGTTGTCCCTCATTTCATGCATAGCATCTGCATTTTATTCTTGCTATTTACTGCTGTTTATAGTTGCTCTCCGTACTAGGGTTTGACCTCATGTCCCTCTGGGGCTTGGTTTGTTTTCCTTGTTGTGTTGTTTCCAGGGAACCCAGGTTTCACAGCTGGTCGTGGGTTTCACCCAGCTGGAGGTGCCCCGGGAGGTAGTTAGAGTGTCCCAGTTATGTATATTATTATATACATGTTGTCCCTCATTTCATGCATAGCATCTGCATTTTTATTCTTGCTATTTACTGCTGTTTATAGTTGCTCTCCGTACTAGGGTTTGACCTCATGTCCCTCTGGGGCTTGGTTGTTTTCCTTGTTGTGTTGTTTCCAGGGAACCCAGGTTTCACAGCTGGTCGTGGGTTTCACCCAGCTGGAGGTGCCCCGGGAGGTAGTTAGAGTGTCCCAGTTATGTATATTATTATATACACTGGTATCACCTTGGGTGGGATGTCCTGGGTGATGCTTAGACTATTATAGCCAGTGGATGCCATTTTCGGTGCTGTTTGGTTATTTGTTGTAACTCTGGCTTGGTTGATTTTGTAAACTGGGATTACTTTGAGTATCGTCGTATTTTAAATTATATTGTTTTAAACCTTCAGGCCAAAAGCAAAAATTTTACCCACTTTTTAGTTGCTTTCGCATGTGTTTGTATGATTTTACTCTGTTGTGAGCACGAGGCCTGACAAATACAATGATCGTTAGAAGTTAAATGTTCATTAAAAGTACATGCAACATAACTTGCTTATTTGTCTCAATCTTATTATAATAATACACTAATATTAACAACTAAATCGAATTATGTGCTTCCTTATTTTACACTTGTGCACATATATATGCTATATGTGTATCAATATAAACATTATATATTATTAAATTTTAATTTTAAATTTAATAACAGTTTATTTTTGTATGTTTAAATATTGAGATAAGGGATATGATAGCAAGATATTCGAAAATTACATGGAAAGTTATAAGTAAGTTATTATATTATTTAATTTTAATCGTTAAATATTTGAAAGAATGACAAGGATAAATATAAATATTAATTAAAATAATCAACATAGTTATGCTAAAGTTTTTAGATTTCTTAAGATAATACAAATTAATCAAATGCAATAAAACTTTTATAGTTTATAAAAAAATATTAGTACATGTTTATAATAGTAATATATTTGAGACAATGACATGAGACGTTTTTTGAATAAGTTATTATATTTTTATGTTTTACGTGAAAAATATTTGAAAACTTTACTTGTTAAATATTTGAAAGAGTGAAAGGGTAAATGTAAATATTAATTAAAATAATCAATATAGTTAATTGACTGTGTTTAGGCATTGTAAGATAGTACTATATTTGAGACAATGACATGAGACGTTTTTGAATAAGTTATTATATTTTTATGTTTTACGTGAAAAATATTTGAAAACTTTACTTGTTAAATATTTGAAAGAGTGAAAGGGTAAATGTAAATATTAATTAAAATAATCAATATAGTTAATTGAAATGTTTAGGCATTGTAAGATAGTACAAATTAATCAAATCTTCACAATTTTATGATAATTGATACATTTATATTTTAAAACCGGTAGTAGTCTAGTAGAAGCAAGGAGTTGGTTTAGTGGGTGGTACTCTTGCTCTACATTTCGCTGGGCCTGTGTTTGAATCCATGCGACAACAAGAATATTATTTTTAAAAAAGTGCGACCCGCCGGATCGGTTCCGGGTCGAACCCGGCAGGTCGATGGGTTGCGATATCCGCAACCCTTAACCGGCCCGTGTTCAAATCCATGCGACAACAAGAATATTATTTTTAAAAAAGTGCGACCCGTCGGGCCGGTTCCGGGTCGAACCCGGTGGGTCGACGGGTTGCGATATCCGCAACCCTTAATCGGCCCGTATATCTACGGTTCCGGGCCGGTTCCGGGTCAAAACTGTTGATCCGGTTAACCGGCCCGTTGACCCCGGTTCGGGCCATGGGCTAAACCGGCCCGTGGCCAAGTATAACTGTCCAGCTCTCACCTTCAGCTTCAACTCATGGATAGATGGATCAGTCCTCTGGGCTACTCTAATACTAGCAACAATCTGTGGCTCAACTTGAAAAGAAGACACCACAACAAAATCCCCAGCTGGGTAATATCGCCAACCAGTAGTGCTTAGATGCTCATGGACCTTCGAGATCTGCATCAAAGCCAGCATCGCCACTTGAGCCTTCCTGCTCAATGCATCAGCAACTATATTCATCTTTCCAGGCTGATATTGGATCTCACAATCAAAATCCTTAAGCAGCTCCATCCATCTACGCTGTCTCATGTTCAAATCTGACTGAGAAAACAGATACTGCAAACTCTTGTGGTTGGAGTACACCACAAAATGCTCACCATACAAGTAGTGGCGCCAAATTTTCAAAGCAAAAAACACTGCTGCTACCTCCAAATCATGAACTGGGTAACGAGTCTCATGCGGCTTCAACTGTCGAGAGGCATACGCAATAACCCGACCATTTTTCATCAACACACAACCCAATCCATTCAAGGAAGCATCTGCACAAACTACAAAATCTCCTGAACCACACGGCAATGCTAACATAGGCGCAGTAGTTAGCTTCTCCTTGAGCAACAGAAAACTATTCTCACATTGCTCAGTCCACACAAACCTCTTGTCTTTCTGAGTCAACTGCGTCATTGGCTTAGCTATACTAGAAAATCCTTCTATAAAATGCCGATAATAGCCAGCCAAACCCAAGAAACTATGAATCTCAGAAACATTCTTGGGACGTCCCCAGTTAAGAACAGCCTCAAACTTATTGGGATCCACTGAAATACCATCAACAAAAATCACATGACCCGGAAACACAACTCGGTCCAACCAAAACTCGCACTTGGAGAACTTAGCATACAGCTGCGAGTATCGTAGTGTCTGAAGAACCAACTTCAAATGCTCTTTGTGCTGCAACGGAGTCTTAGAGTACACCAAAATGTCATCGATAAACACAATCACAAACTGATCGATGAACTCTCTAAAGACTCTTCATCAAATCCATGAAAACTGCAGGAGCATTCGTCAAACCGAAAGGCATAACTAAAAACTCATAATGCCCGTACCTTGTACGAAACGCAGTCTTCTCAACATCCTGCTCTCAGATGCGCAACTAATGGTACCCAAAACGCAGATCGATCTTGAAAATCAGCAGAACCCTGAAGCTGATCGAGCATTCGTCAACCGAAGGCATAACTAAAACTCATAATGCCCGTACCTTGTACGAAACGCAGTCTTCTCAACATCCTGCTCTCAGATGCGCAACTAATGGTACCCAAAACGCAGATCGATCTTTGAAAATACAGCAGAACCCTGAAGCTGATCAAACAAGTCATCGATCCTGGGCAAAGGGTACTTGTTCTTCATTGTCGCCTTATTCAACTGCCTAAAATCGATGCATATCCTCATCGACCCGTCCTTCTTCTTGAAAAACAAGATAGACGCTCCCCACAGGGACATGCTAGGCCTAATGAATCCCTTCTCCAGCAAATCACTAAGTTGAATTTTAAGCTCCCTCAACTCAGCAGGCGCTAAACGATACGGAGCTCTCGAAATCGGGGTTGTACCAGGTACCAACTCAATGCTGAAGTCTATCTCCCTCCTCGGAGGAAAACCAGGAATCTCCTCCGGAAACACATCCGAGAAATGTCGAACAACGGGAATTTACTAAGCTCTACACTCGAAGAAGAAGACGCATCTAAGGCATAGATCCTAAATCCAGCATTCTCTAACGACAACAGGCTAAACATCTCCATCGCCGAGACTAAAGGAATTTTCGATTGGGAATCTTGGCCGTAGAAATTCCATTTCTCGCCAGACTGTGGCCTAAATCGCACAACGCCATGAAAACAATCCACAGTGGCCCTATAGCTAGACAACACGTCCATTCCCACTATACAATCGAAATCCCACATCACTAGCCTGATCAGGTTGGCTAACAACACACTCTCGCCAAACCTAAGAATACCATTCAACAAAATCTCTTGGGAGTACAGGCTCGCACCGGCAGGAGTCGCAACAGATACAACATCACACAAAGTAGCGGTATGCAAACTATGCTCAACCACAAATGCATCAGAAATAAACGAATGTGATGCTCCTGTATCAAACAACACACGCGCAGTAAAATCAAAGACAAAACAAGTACCTGCGATCACTCCTCCGCCTGGCGTGCCTTCAGGTTGCTCCCTAGTCAGGGCATTCACCTGGGCAAACTGAGGTCCTGAAAACTAAGGATGGGAAGACTATCCAAACTGCGAAGGATCAGGCTGCTAAAACGGCCTAAATTGAGGCTCCCCTAACCTCTGATGCTGCTGAACTGGAAAAAAACGACCTCTAGACTATCCACCTCGACCCTGCGGTGGAGCGGAAGTATGCTGCAATCCAGACAAATGACACACTTTCGCAAAGTGTCCATACTGACCACAGATATTACAAGAACCTTGCACACCTACACAATGCATTGTAGGATGCCTTCCACCACACTGGCCACAATACTCAACCTTGGAACTACCACTGCTGGAACTACCCGAGCCAGAAGAACTAGAGACAAACTTCTTCTTAAACTGACGACCACGAGGACTAAACCTCTGATGTCCAGGATGTTGGGCTAATTGCTGCTACTGGGACGGCTGAGACAATTGCACAGACTGGGAAGGTTGCACTCCCGGAACCACGGGACGACTACCTTGCACCGCTTGCGGCCTAACACACGACCGATGGTTCTGCAGTCCTTCCTCAATGTCTATAGCCCTATCCACAGCTTCTGCATAGCTCGCCGGTGAACCCACCAACACAAAAGATACAACTCCTCATTGAGCCCCTCCATGAACTTGTTCCTCTTCGCCTTCTCTCGGCCAGCAACATGCTGCACATACGCAAGAAGAGAAGAAAATCTCCGGGCATACTCTCCCACGGACATGTGTGACGCCCCAGATTTAACGACTGCCCTCACTGTACCAACACTGGTCTTTTCAGCGTGTTTTGTCCTCACTCGCACGTACCCTGAGAAACTTTCCAGAGGGTCACCCTTCCTAAAATTGTCCCAATTCAAGCACGCTTAACTTTGGAGTTCCAGTCTCGTAATCCCTCTCATTCCGGTGTGGGATCGGTTCATTCATGTGCCCCTTCACCTCTAGAAGTCTGCCAGGAGCCGCTCATTGTCCGTGCAACCTCTCGCACCGGCGATCACTCCCCGTCCTCTTTTGAGCCCCGGACCTTACATGCCCACCAGCTTCCGCTTGGTTCGTCCCCGAACCACACCGTACTAAGAGAGGTCGGCTCTGATACCAAGTTGAAACATACTAAACCTCAAAAAAAATTTCTTTTTTTTCGAAAGCCGACGTGGAATATACATTTAATGAAAGCTAGAAATAAAACCATAACTTAAGCATTAAAAATAACATCTCAACATTCGTTAAAACGACTAGCAAAAATCCTCAATCCACGTCTCACAAGCTAACATAAAAATCAGAGTATTCAAAAACTGTTTGCGGAAAACTGAACATGTTTAAAAGCAAATGACATAAAGTAACTGAGTGGTCACGAGGTAACAGCCGCAGCGGAGCATCAGACATCCTCACCGCCGGTCGGGGTAATCTCATCAACATCATCATGCTCACCTGCACCATATAAACCTAGTTAGCCTAAAGTCCCAGTATGCTTCCGCTAATAACAAGGTACATATAATAAAACCACATACAGGCACATAATTATAGGAACATAATTTTCATGATATGCGTGCTTAAAAGAGCTTAAACATTAATTCATACAGTAGTCGTACATAATTCATTACACCTCTATGCTGCCACTTCACCCCGATGTCACACGAGGATCCATAAGCCCATTATCATTATACATTAACAGGGGATCCCCGGGCCCGGCTATACGGCTAACTCCCATCATTACTTTGCCCCACAACACTTCAATCCCTCAAAAATATTTTCATTCATGCCTTAACATAATTTAAACTTTCATGATGCATGCGTTCATAAAAAAAATCATGCAACTTAAAATCTTGGCCCATTAATATATATATTTAATTTCCTTAAAACGTTTCATACTTAAATACATAACATAATACATAAATAATTAAAGATATATTCATGGGCCTATGCATTATTTTTCCTCGACCCGGTCAAGGATTGGCTCAAACGACTGACCCACTAATACTAAGCTCAAGGCCCCCTTCTAGACTTAAAATAAATGCTAAGTCCAACTCAAACTTGGCCCCACGACTAAGGATGACCCACTATAAAATCATTTGAAGGACTCGGTCCAACATCGTTAAAATAGGCTTAAAACTCATTAAAATAAATATCGGCCCAAAATCCGTTAATTTGGCAAAAATCCTAATTTAATTAAAATTCCAGAAACTTAAGAATAGATTTTGACTTAAAATCGTTGACCCGAAATCATTTGACCAAAAACTATGTTTTAACTTAAAAAGTCGACTTGACCCGATAAAAATGACTCGGACTTTAAAAATAAAATAACCCGGCCCAAAAATAAAATAAAACGGACCAAACTTAAAATATTCGACTCGAGGCTCGATGAACCGTCCCGATCCAACCGAACCAGCCGGTTCAATTGAACCAAAACAGCCCACTACAAGCCCTAAGCCCAAAAACACACACTGGTTCATGCCTCCTGCGACAGCCCGCCGACAAACATCTCGCACACACTGCTCCGGCCACCACTGGACGGAGCCCCGCCATCTGGACCACCCCCAGGTCCAGCCGGTCCTAACCTGACTGACCCTAGCCCCAGCCATGGACGCAACTGGACGCACGAGGGCTGGGAAGGCGACGCATGCGTAGGCCAGTTTCACACACTGCACAGTGTGATTCTTCTAGCCAACGGTTCGACCATAATTCTTCCACTTCGAACCCCTACAAGCCACTCCTAGGACCACCATGAACTTCCTAACATCGAGCCATAACCACTCAAGCAGCCCATCAACCGAAGACATGCAAAACAAGTCAAAACCGTGAGGTGCACATATGAATACATGCATGATCATGAACATGAACATTGAGATCTGAAACATTCACATAAAATTCATGCATAATATTTGTAAAAACAGTATATTATGATCTATATGGTGAGAAAAGGAAGAATATAACATGCCTTGATTGATAGAGAAGCGAAAATACGTGATACCGGAGCGGAGGACAATGGAGAAGACCACACATTAGAGTTTCACTCCAAGACTTGCAAGAATTCGGTCACCTTGGGGAGGATGGAGGCTGAAGTTGGCTGATGAGAGGAGAGACTAGGGTAATTTTCGAAATTAGGGTGAAGGGTGTATGAAAAAGTGTACTAAAAAGCCCTCCTACCTTGTTTTATTTAAAGAAATAGAAGCCCATTAATAATACTAGCCCTCCTCTACTTAAAAAGTCTTAAAAATGTTTAAAATTCAGACTTCAAGCCTCTAATTTTCGTAATATTGGGCCTCTCAAATTTAAAAGTGTGGTAAAAGTCATAAAAATGGCCCGTATAGGCGAAAAACGGGTCCCCTCGGTAACCGTGCATAAAATCTCATAATTTTGGAAATTGTGCATAAAATAAAAATATTTTTCTTTAAAATATGTCTAAGGGTCAAAACATTTAAATATTTTTGATTTGGTCGTCTCTGGACTCGTCTCCGCTTACCGGCCTCAAACCGTACCGTAAATCTGTAACACCCCAGATTCAACGACTGCCCTCACTGTACCAACACTGGTCTTTTCAGCGTGTTTTGTCCTCACTCGCACGTACCCTGAGAAACTTCCCAGAGGGTCACCCTTCCCAAAATTGTCCCAAGTCAAGCACGCTTAACTTTGGAGTTCCTAAGTGATGAGCTCCCGAAAAGAAGATGCACCTTGTTGGTATAAGTAGTACCAATTAAATCTGATAAGCCTTCCTCAACCAACCTCATCAATTACATCTTATAACATCCCAGTCTCATAATCCCTCTCATTCCGGTGTGGGATCGGTTCATTCATGTGCCCCTTCGCCTCTAGAAGCCTGCCAGGAGCCGCTCATTGTCCGTGCAACCTCTGGAACCGGCGATCACTCCCCGTCCTCTTTTGAGCCTCGGACCTCACAACATGGTTCCCTGAACCAAGTTATCGAACTCACGCTCTCTGGCGTTCACAAAAGATTCCGGAACGTACTCCTGACGAAAGGCAGTACAGAAGCTACTCCACAAATCCCTACACATGTCTCCTCGAGAGTCCTATAAGTACCTCTCCACAAACGCTCGACGCTTCTCCTCAACTGAAACGTAGCCAAACTCAGTCTATGCTCATCGTCATACCTGAAACGATCGAACAATCCGGTAATATGCTGCAACCAGGACTCACCATCGAAACTAGTCTCATCGTCATTTAACGTTTGAGGATTCATCCGCTGAAACCTCGCCATCAACAGTTCCATATCGTCCACATGGGCTGCCAGCTCATCTACCTCCAAATCAACATGTCTATCACGACCACGACGAGGAACACTACGCTGCAATTCCTTGTTCTGACCTTTGGACTCTTCCTAAAACTGCCCTCTACCTCTACCCCTACGTCTAGGCGGCATCTATGAAGGCACTAAGAGGGTAAGGTCACGCAACAACAGATATATAGCACATAGCACATAGATCCCACAATCAAGCACATGCAACACGCAACACTGTGCCTAGACTCAAGTGTGATCAAAATAAATTGAGTTTATCCCAGCTTAAGCTCTGATACCAAAAATGTCAGGCCTCGTGCTCTACTCAGAGTTTAACCACGCAGAAGCAATAAAATAGTGGCTAAATTTTTTTGCTTTTGGCCTAACTTTTTAAAACACAATTTAAAATATCGAATACTAAAAATATCCCAGTTTACAAAATCAATTCAGTACAGCATTCAATAATACAAGCACTAATACAACAACTGAAATACAACAAAGCACAGAGCATTCCCCGGTTAACAGTGCTTATACATATATGCTATACGCTAACTGGGACACTCTAACCACCTCCAGGGGCACCACCAGATGGGTCTACTCCACGACCAGCAGAGTACCCATGGTAACCTAAAAACACACACAGGCAACAAATACCAGTCCCAGAGGGACATGGGGTCAAACCCCAGTACGGAGAGCAACTGAAAAACAACATTTAAATGGCAACAGATAAAATGCAAGTGCTATGCATGAGAACAAGGCTACAATCGAACACAGGGAGCCAAAAGGATCTCAAGAAACTGCTCAACAACAGCAATAGATCAACGGGAAGTGGACACGATGTGAGGACACATGGGAGCTACCCACTCGTCTCAACACACGGCACCAGATGCAAACTTAGCTCCACCTGCTGTTGCCCAACTCATGAGGTGTGGGAGCTACCCACTCCGCTCATAATGGATAACAGATCCCAGCAGGGAGATGAGGTACGGGAGTTACCCGCTCAGCCTCAACAGCATCCTGGTACGCACAGAGATCAACAGCAACAAGGCAAGCTCAAAAGGATCTGAATGCACATGAATAATGCATATGCAATGAACAGTTTGCAATTAACAACACAATCCCAGCAAACAGATAACGGTACAGAAGCATACACAACAGCACATAATATCCATGCCCAATTCAACGCTTTAAAACAAGCTCACATCCGTACCTCAACTCTTCTGTGCTACAATTACTACAAACAGGGTTCGAGCAGCACAGATCTGTCACCTGCTAAGCCATCACAAGCAACTACTCAATAACCAAAACACAGAAAAGCAACAGCTGGGAGCTACGAACTCAACCAGCGCTATTCTACCCCTCTATCTCAATAGAGAGCTCTAAACAAACACAAGGCATGGTCTGAACACTTACCCCAACAAGCTAGGACGGAACGCTAACAGACTACACAAGGGAGATGCTTAGCAAATCTCTCCAGCTTCAAGCAAGCTTCCAAACGAGGATCGATCGAAGCGTCTCAGCAAGTGGAGTCCAACGCTACCACTCTCACTTCAATCGGAGCTAGTCTACCGTCGGTAATCGAAGAAGATAAGGTTAGGTGAACAGTAGCTAGGTATCACGATAGAGTTCGCTATCGGGAAATATTCTAAGTGTCGGGAAGCAAAATAATGGACGAAGGCAAAGTCCTCTCTTATATACTCAAATCTGTTCAAGCTTGCTAAATAGATCCCACCGACAACTTACGTACAAAGCTGATATTCCCGCTAGATCCAGATCTCTCAACAGATATGGCCTTACACCACAACAGATCTCTACTAACTCAAACGACGTCGCACAAGTCCATTCTCGCAACTGGACACATCACCCTCTACTCATATCTAAATCACTAGCGCACAAGGAATCTGAAACCCAAAATGGCGTCGCTTCCTAACATTCAGATCTCTCTCGAATCTGAAGACCAACGCTGCTCACAACTGGGTCTCGCCCGCTAAACCAAAACGCTATCGTTCCAACTAATCCAAACGACGTAGTTTAGCTACTCGCTGCTGAAACACGCTAGCTCACCATTGAACACCAGCGACAACAGATTTCACCACGACTGCTGAATACAAAACACTCAGTGATGACCAGCGCTCACTTCTGAACAGATTCCGCGCCAAAACTCTAACTCTCCATACTTGTCCCACGGACTTAAACAAAACCCGATAGCTTCACCTAGCATATCGACTCAAAGCTGATCATCCAGATTCGTTCCCTTCAAATCTGAATCTCACAAAATTCAATTAATTAACTCAATTAATCTCATCAGCTTTTCGGGTCTCACAAACTTGTTCTATTTTGTTCTTCATTGTCATCGCAAATCTGGGTCAAATTTTCCCAGATTTCTTTCGTAGTTGTGCATGTCTGGTTTTTGCTAAACATTTTATTGTCTCTCGTCTAGTACAGGATGTCCTTAGCGATGTTATCCAGTTTGGCCTTCTTTTATCCTCCGAGGTCCACTCCAATCTGGGTTTCTCGATCCACTGAGGTTCACCGGAAGTTATAGCCACAGATGTATTCATTTCATTATTTACATGGGCCTGTTAGTTATCACGAACCAAAAGTCATCATCTTGTGCTACCAGGTGCGCCTGCATCCGGATCTTCCAGACGTCGTATTTCTCCTTGGAAAACATAGGAATATTGTTGTGAAAAATCGACATATTTAATGAATATAAAAGAATAGACTGTTCAAACACTGAGAAACCAAGCTCTGATACCACTTGTTAGGATCGAAAAACAAGCTCGGGAGTTTGGGGGGGTGAATGAACTCCTTGATACTTTTGTTCGAAAATCTATTTTAAAATATTTTACTGCTCGATGCAAACCTCCAACCGAGTTACCAGCTTGGAGGTCTCCCGGTGATTGTTGTTGTCTCGTGTAATAAAATGATTTTATGTGGAAAGAACACGATTCAATCAGTGGACAGTTAGGCAGTTGCGTGAATGTAAAAGTTAAGGAGTGGAGAGGTTTGTTTCTGGAAGTTCGGAGTTAACGCTCCTACGTCTCCCCTTCTTCCTCAATAGGAAGGATTTCCACTAGAATATTTGATTTATACAACCACTTGTACAAACCCGATCCAACAGCCTGTAGCTGCAAGAACTCCTAGCACTCAACCAACGAATCATTTGCGATCTGGTTTTCAAATACAATAAACTCAGCACTAAGCTGGTTGTACTAATCTAGCACTTAACACTCTCTGTTTATGATTTACAATGAAGACTAAATACTACAGAGTGTGTGTATAGAAGATAGTGTGACACAAGGAATTGAATAAGCAATCTGTGCGTGTGTCACTAGTTGTGAGCTGGTTCAATAAGATGAACTCTGCTTTTGCTTGTGAAAGCTGGTTAGCTTGTAAGTTCGAGGCTCGTGATGTTTTTTGTAACCCCTTCATAGCTGATCTTCTCTTCTATTTATACCATTTGGATACAACGATGATACATAGTACCAGTAGACATGTCTGTTGTATCCAAATTGAAAATCATGCGGTGACTTAAATGCCTGTACGATGTTCGTATGTCTCCATTAAATGCATTACCCTTTTTAGCAACTCTGCACCGTCTTCAATTTGAACCATATCTCTGCGTATCTGGAATTAGCTCAAAGTAGTTCCAACGACTACACATCAATGCAGAGAGGTCACATGTATCACATCAAACTGTACAAATCCTCAAACATTCTGAAATTCAATTTGTTAAGTTGTCTTTACTTAGCTGGGTTCCCGATCTGGTCGCTGTACGTTGAGCTGCTTTTCTTGATTGGGTTCTGAGCTTGATCAAATCCAATCTGCTTTGAAATAGTCTGCTCATGTCTTTGTTCTGTACTGATTCAGATACCAATCTTTGTATACTCATATCTTCAGTACGATAACATCTGTAGAATCAATCTACTTTGAGCTGGTTTTACCTAAGCTGGTCTTTCAGTTGGTCTATTATACCACTTTTTCATTACAAGCTGTTCTCTCAACTGTAAACCACTGTTTTACTGCTCTTATGAACTAATGTAACTACAATCTATTTCTATTCTTCCGAACTTAACTTTGCTCAACTGATTTGTCCTTATCCGGCTAAGCATCTCTGGACTAGTTTGACCTTAACCAGCGTGACTTAGTACCTAGCTGGTTTGTCCTCAACCAACGTACTTAAATATCCTAAGCTAGTTTGTCCTTAACCAGCTAAGCTCTGTTCCGATCTGGTTTTTACGTCCAAAGCTATAAGATTCGTCCAGATCTTGTCCCTTTGAGCTGATTAATCTCTTTTATTTGTCCACACCAAAACTTCTGAAATTAATTTGTGACGCCCGAACCCAACGGGGCCACGATAATTGGGGTAAACAAAATTTTCGAATAAAAGAAGGGCAAAAAGACAATTTGTTATAAGCTGCATTTCTTATAACTCAAAGGAAACAAGACACAAAACAATTCGAAGATTCAGCAGGTACATAAGTTCGCGCGCTACTAATAATACATTTGCGGAAAACAGGGTATTCCATATAACTTTGCAATTGCGGTTTACAACAGCTGCTATTCGATGTAAATATACAACCATTGCTACTGATTTAATACAGCACAACCTAACCAAAACAATACAACTTAGACACGGAAAACGTAGGCCTTGGATAAACACAACGCCACCCATCTGCTGATTTCAAGTTCCACCTGTTGTTCCTCCATCAGCTGTCGTACCTGCACCATTTTAAAAGCTAGTGAGCCTAAAGGCTCAGCAAGTAAATATGAGTAGTAACGATTTCATAAAACGCAGGCAGACATCCGTACAATGCATATGTTAAGGAACTTCAATATTCAATATCATTTTCATAAACATTTCAATGGCAGAAACAGGGGAAGATATCCCAGCTTCTCATTTCTTTAAATTTCATTTTCAGTTGATCATGGCATATAAGTTCTATGTGGTCCAATTTGCACTTTGATCAAAATGACTCCCGATATCAGTTTTAGCATATAGCTCATATGAAAGGGCAGTCGACGTCTTCGACAACTGCTCACCCTTCTCCTTGGTGACCTTAACTATCTATGCCATAATCTAAAACATCTTTCGTTCCTTAACAATCTTTCTTTAAACAGTTCTGTAAAACATCGGGTTCCATCATCTTAAACATTTGCTTCCCATTTTAAAACTTTACTGAGTATCGAATTCGACTGTGAAAACGTATCGTTAAAATGGAACTGGTTGAAAGGAAACCAGTCGCAAGTAATAGTACCAGTCTCAAGACTAATACCTACTAAAATGAACAGTACCAGTCGCAACAAATAAGAATCCAGTCGCGAGACAAGAATCCAGTCGCGGGATCTTTTTAAATAAATATAAAGTGAAACGATGTCGTTGGGGTGATCAGCAGATGAATACAAAACTACCTGCTGATCTTTGTATAAAGCAAAACGATGTCGTTAGAGTGATCAGCAGATGAAATAATAAGGCTACCTGCTGATCTTTTTATAACTAAATGGAACGACGTCGTTAGCACATCAATCAGTCGCAAGGAAAAGTGCTAACACGATTATATAAATGAATAGTACCAGTCGCAAGACTAGTACCAGCTAGAATGAACAGTACTTGCAAATGAGTAAAGCAACTGCTGAATTCTAACTAAGGAAGATACAGCTGCTGAATTTAAAATCACAATGCAGCTGCTGATTCCTAATCAAAGGAAAGCAACTGATGATATTAATAAAGAAAGACGCATCTGCTGATGAACAGTGCATCTGCTGACTTTATGTAGACAAAGAAACTGCTGGAATTTACGAAGACGCTTGTAATATCTAAACAATGATTTCGCTACCAGCCGTCGCTTATCAAACCAGACTTTATACTGATTCAACTAACAACTACTGATTACAGAACCATAAAATTTCGACATTACAACTACAGGAAGAACATTCATAAGCGCTAAAACCATACAGCTGCTGAATCTTAACAAGTAGATACAGCTGCTGGATACTTAACTCTTCGTCTGTAATATCAAAACAACAACGATGACATCAGCTATTGCCTATCAAACCATACCAATGATTCAACCAGCAACTACCAATTACACAGTCATCAAATTCTAATATTACAGCTACTGCAAGAAGAACTTTCATAACATTTCTGAAAATGAATTCGAATTCTCAGTACATACAAAACTTCATAAACTTTCTGAAAAACATACTGGAAGCATTATGAACATCAAAACATTATTTTCGAACCCATCGTTCCTTCTTTATCATGCCTAAATCATTTCAAACATGAACTTTCAATATATCAACAATATACAGGCAAGCAGATCCATTAAAACACAATATATGCTTCAAATGGTGTAGAAAAGATCAGCTTTTACGTGCCTTAATTGAAGCTTTGCAACAACAGCAAATTTCCTGCAGGAATCCTCCCTTTAAGCAACACACGAACTCCTAAATCATTTCAAACATGAACTTTCAATATATCAACAATATACAGGCAAGCAGATCCATTAAAACACAATATATGCTTCAAATGGTGTAGAAAAGATCAGCTTTTACGTGCCTTAATTGAAGCTTTGCAACAACAGCAAATTTCCTGCAGGAATCCTCCCTTTAAGCAACACACGAACTTTTCTGAATTTTCTTTGAAGAACAACTTTAAAACTTTTCTTTGCAAATGATGAAAGTCTTACTTTGAAAATAGGTTTTTATATGAAATGGATTAGTGGCAAGCTACTTGAGAAATCAAGCATGACACACCTTCAAAATTTAGTAAAATTCCCCTCATATCATTTTAATTTGTAAAACACCAAACCTTCTCTTAAAGAAAACATTTCACCTCCTTAAAACATTTTCCAATCGACTTAAAAATCAGCTCGTGCATCGCTACTTGGAGTTACCTGCTGGAACCAGCCGCAGTGCAAATCGTTCCTGCTGATATGAACAATTCAGCAGATACATGATATTTTAAAATTGCCAAAATGGCCCATATGATTTATGAAATGCATAAATATGATCCTAAGGATTTTTGGGGCGTTACATAATTCTAACATGAACCTTTTTTGAGTGCCACAAAAAGGGGGAGAAATATTTTGAAACTGTTATTCGTGGTTCTGTTTATCCAGGTTTTGTGTTAATCAGAAAGGGGGATATTGTTGGATATATATAACAGATCAAAGATCTGGATTTTGATGAACACAAAACCTTCTCTTATGTTTCTAACGATTTAATCGAGTGTGCAGGTCTAAGCTGAAGCAGATCAGACGCGAGCTGAAACAATGCGATGTAACAGATCAGATAAGACGAGAGTTGGAGCTGAAGCAATACGGTGTAGCAGGTCAGATCAGACCAGAGCTCTGAGCTGAAGAAGTACGTTGTATAAACAAAAAGCGCAGTTCAGCGAAGAATAAGATCGACTTAGAAGAATCGATCAGCTTAGAGTGTATCAGCTCAGGGAAGATCAGCTCAGGAAACAAGATCAGCTTAGAACAGATAAAGAGCAGATCGCACAAGTTAGTACAGAGTTGAAGACATATCAGATTAGGCAATTCAGCATAGGAAATATAAGCAGGAAGAACAGAGCAGAACAACTCAAACAGCTCAGAGCTGTACAGTTCAGAACGAAACAGCTCAAAGTTGTACGAAGCAGATTAGATCAGAACAAAGTTGTACGAAGCAGATTAGAATAGATGAGAACTAGAACAGCTTCGAAGGAGCTTCATAGAGGATCAGCTCACAGACCAGCTCAAAGAAATAGCGAAGAAGAAAATCAGCTTAGAGCAGTTCAAGCTGAAAGAAGAACGACTGAAGCATCAATAAGATCAGCTTAGAGGTCTAAGTTGAAACAACAGAGCTAGTTCAAGCTGGAACAGCACGGAGATAATCAGAAGAGTGCCGAAGCAGCTCAGAGATGAACGAACTGGACGCATTGTCAAGATCAGCTCAGAGCTGAACTAACTGGAGCAACAAAGGCCAAATTATAGCAGAAAAAGCTCAGATCTGTATGAAGAAGTCTAACAGCTCAGATCAAAGGCAGCTCAGAGTGTCGGGGATCCGGATCCGCCCCCCGGTCAGGCAGCGGAAGAACAAAATAATAGAACCGGGAGGCGATCAATACGAAAAATCAAATCTAATCCTACGACATTCATAGGATGTTTAGCGAGTTACCTCTCTGGCACTTGTGCCTGGCTCCAACCGGTGTTTCAAGAACCTGGCTCTTCTCGGTAGATTGCGGTAGATACGCCAATCCGGTCCACGACCAGATCCGAGACTCCTTCGTCAGACTGCACTAGAAGTCCTGACGAGATCAGCACGATCAGATTCTCCTCGAAAAACTAGGCCGGAACAAATTCCGGCGAAGTTGGCGGCGACGGCGGCGGCGGCGGGCGGCGCACGGCGGCGGCGTGATCGAGAGGGAGGCGGCGGCTTTTGGTGTGTAGGGTTAGGTTTTCTAATTGTGTTGTATGAAGTGTTTAAGTCTAATAATAGTCTCAATTATATAGACTTAATAATGGATTTGGACCGGCCCATCGGGCCCGGGTCCAATTGACGATATCCATTGTTGTGACTTCATCGTAACTCCGATCGCCGATCAGATCGGACCGATCGACTCAGTTTCCAAAACTGAATGTTATGATATGAAAAACAATTTTTCAGATCATCTAACCCCAAATAGCAAAATGACCGTTTTGCCCCTCAACAGAGTCAAATCCCGGTTTGACCCCTGTTGACTTTTAGGAAGTCGCACTTCCCGAAATCCTCTTCTCATGCTCAACACATTGAGCTGAGTATCCGTGTGGGAATCTCGAATCCAGTACTTGTGTGACCCTCAATGGTTCAGGGATACAGCTAGCCGTGGGTCCACAACCATTGTGGCTCCGGAATCACAATTGCGGACCTGCCCAACGGATCATGGTAAAGCGTCTAGCAACATCGCCCCATGATCTCCTAGGTATCACTGATAGTGCCTGCAAGAACCAGTCGGTCGTGGTTCGCGTACAGTACGGTCCTTTCAATCCATATATCTCGATCAGATCAACGACCATTGGTAAATCGAGAGTCGCTAAAGATCCGATAGCTATGCATACATCTTCGAGATCAAATAGTGACATCGCGAGTGTAACTAGGTAAACACATTTACCTAAAACACTTCTAGTACTCTGGCCAGAGAA
>KV006936.1:54296-72345 GCA_001598015.1 Dorcoceras hygrometricum
GAGAATAGAGCGACCGTTGATTGTTTCCATGGTGTGGTGAGGTTTAGGCCTCGATCTGGAGAGAAATGGGAGTTCTATGGTGCTGATTCGCGACCTAAGATTCCTATGGTGTCAGCCATGGAGATTTTTAGTTTGTTGTCGCTAGAGAATTCAGGGTTTATGATCTATGCCCTAGATGTTTCCCATGAGTCGAGAGTGGAGTTGAGCGATGTTCCGATTGCTCAAGAGTTTCCAGATGAGATTCCTGGATTTCCTCCGAGAAGAGAGATCGACTTCAGTATTGAGTTGGTGCCTGGTACAGCCCCGATTTCTAGAGCTCCGTATCGATTGGCGCCAGCAGATCTGAAAGAGCTCAAGGATCAGTTGAGAAATATTTTTGGAAAGGCTTCATTAGACCGAGTATGTCGCCTTGGGGAGCTCTGATCCTGTTTGTGAAGAAGAAAGATGGATCTATGAGAATGTGCGTTGATTTTCGACAGTTGAACAAAGCGACAGTGAAGAACAAGTATCCGTTGCCAAGGATTGATGACTTGTTCGATCAGTTGAAAGGATCGGCCGTGTACTCGAAGATTGATTTGTGCTCTGGCTATCACTAGTTGCGGGATTAGAGACGCTGATGTAGCGAAGACAGCTTTCCGAACGAGATACGGGCGTTATGAGTTCCTTGTGATGCCGTTTGGATTGAAGAATGCTCCTGCTGTGTTCATGGATTTGATGAATCACGTCTTTAGCGAGTACATCGATCGATTCGTGATTGTCTTCATAGATGACATCTTGGTGTTTTCGAGGAGTTTCAGAGAGCATAAAGAGCACTTGATGCTAGTGTTGCAGAGACTGAGAGACTCACAACTTTATGCCAAGTTCAGCAAGTGTGAATTTTTGCTAGACAGAGTTATCTTCTTGGGTCATGTGATTTCAGCGCAATGAATTTTTGTGGATCCTAGTAAGGTCGAATCAGTTCTTAACTGGGAGAGACCTACGAATGTTTCGGAGATCCGTAGTTTCTTGTGATTGGCTGGCTATTATAGGCGTTTCATTGAGAAGTTTTCTTCGATAGCCAGGCCGATGACTCAATTGACCCAGAAGGATAGGAAGTTTGTTTGGACTGATGAGTGTGAGTCGAGTTTTCAGATGCTGAAGGAGGTGTTGACTATTGCTCCTGTGTTGGCTTTGCCTTCGGGTTATCGAGGTTTGTGGTGTGCTCCGATGCTTCTCTGAGTTGTTTAGGGTGTGTTTTGATGCATAACGGGTACGTGATTGCGTATGCGTCTCGACTGTTGAAGCCTCATGAGACGAGATACCCCGTTCATGATCTAGAGTTGTCTGCAATTGTATTTGCCTTGAAGATATGGCGACATTATCTGTATGGTGAGGAGTTTGTGGTGTACACAGACCACAAGAGTTTGAAGTATATCTTCACCCAGTCGGATTTGAATATGAGGCAATGTCGTTGGATGGAGTTGCTTAAGGATTTTGATTGTGAGATACAGTATCAGCCTGGGCGGATGAACTTAGTAGCCGATGCTTTGAGTAGAAAGGCCCAGCCTACGATGCTAACATCCTCGAGTATCTCGAGAGTCCACGAGCAGTTGAGTACTTCTGGTTGGAGTTTCCAGCTGAGTGATCAGTACTGCATGGTTTCTTCGATTCAGGTTGAACCACAGATTGTGACTGACATCAGAGAGGCGCAGAGGATTGATCCGTATATCCATGAGTTGAGGATTAAAGCCCAGAATGGTCAGTCTGAAGATTTCTCTGTTTCTTCTGATGGATGTTTGAGATTTAGAGGAAGATTGGTGGTTCTGAACTTGATTGATTTGAAAGAGACTATTCTGAATGAAGCGCATTGCAGTCGATATAGTGTGCATCCGGGGGAGAAGAAGATGTACCATGATTTGAAGTCTAACTACTGGTGGGAAGGCATGAAGAGCGACATTTCTGGTTTTGTTGCTCGATGTTTGAATTGCCAGCAGGTCAAGACTGAGAGAATGAGACCTGGTGGATTGTTGCAGAGTTTAGAAGTGACTCAATGGAATTGGGAGCACATCGACATGGATTTTGTGAATCATCTACCTCGATCGAATAGGGGATGCGATGCGATTTGGGTGGTGATTGATAGACTTTCGAAGTCAGCCCATTTCATTCCCTATGATGTGAGGTGTTCGATGAAGAAAATGGCAAAGTTGTATGTCGACCATGTGGTTAGATTGTATGGAGTCTCTGCTTCGATAGTGTCAGATAGAGATCCAAGATTCACCTCTCGATTTTGGAAGAGTTTGCAAGCAACAATGGGTTCGATATTTTCTATGAGTACGGCGTACCACCCCCAGATAGATGGCCAATCTGAGAGGACCATTCAGACTTTAGAAGATATGCTGCGTGCAGTTGTGATGGATTTCAGTGGTGGCTGGCAGGATGCCTTGTCCTTAGTTGAGTTTTCTTATAACAACAGCTACCAAGTGACTATAGGAATGGCTCCGTTTGAAGCTTTGTATGGTCGAAAGTGTAGATCACCGATCTGCTGGGAAGAGGTTGGTGAGAGACAGCTTTCTACTCCTGAGTTTGTGCAGCATATGAAAGATCAGATTGATTTCATTCGGAGTAGGATGAAAGTTGCACAAGACCGTTATGCTAGCTATGCTAATAAGAAACGTAGACCGTTGGAATTTGAGGTTGGCGATTGTGTTTTCCTTAAGATTTCTCCTTTCAGAAGTGTGATGAAGTTCATATTTAAGGGTAAGTTAGCTCCTCGATTCGTTGGTCCCTTTGAGATTGTTGAGCGGATTGGACAGTTGGCTTATAGATTGAAGCTGCCTGATGATTTAGCAGCGATGCATGATGTGTTTCATGTGTCAATGTTGAGAAAATATGAGCCAGATCCATCCCATGTATTGAGGACCGATGAATTAGAGCTAGACCAGATCCTGAGCTATGTTGAATATCCAGTGCAGATTCTGGATAGGAAGGAGAATCAACTGAGGAATAAGGTTATACCGTTGGTGATGGTCCAATGGAGCAAGCATGGGCGTGAGGAAGCTACCTGGGAAGTTGAGGAAAATATGAGACAAGAGTGGCCTCATCTGTTTGAGCTATGACAGAAGCATTTCAGGTAACTTCTAGCTTGATTGATTTTTTGGTTTAAGTAATTTTGCTGCTGAATTGAGATTATGTTTAGTATTGAGTTTTACTAGGCAGTATGGCATGGGTATATTAGGAATGGTGTCTAGTATAGTGTGTCATGAATAAGCTATCTTGCTGCTGTGATTTTGATTTGATGACTTAACTGATTTCGAGGACGAAATCGATTTCTAGTGGGGGAGAGTGTGAGGATTAGATATCTGTTAAGTATGATTTAATGGCTAATCAGATTTTGGATTAAGATTTGTCACGGAAACTGTGATTTATGGGTGCTTAGATTTAGACGTAAAGTGATCAGCAGTGAGAGGTTGGTGATCAAGTGAGATCTGCGTCGAATTTGGAGTCCAGCAGTTGTATTTCCCTATCGGAAAATGATTCCAGTAGCAATTCAGATTTGAGGTTCATCGCTGGGAGAATCTAGGCCAGCAGTGTTCTTGCACGGGGTCTAGTGAGCATTCAGATGTTGGTACTCAGTAGTAGCACGAACAGATGTCAACGCTAGTCAACTAAGCAGTGAGAGTGTAGCGAGAGGCAGCTGTTAGAGTTAGCGCGTGCGTGCAAATGATGCCACGTGTTAGTCAACACAACTGAGTTGACCGCTGGTTGTTAACGTTGTTCAGATGTCGCTAGAGGGAGAGATCTGTTTCAACTGTGGAAGCTGTGCTGCATCGTTTTGATTAGTTGGTGCGACGTCGTTTGCTGTATGAGTTAATAGAGTGTTTAGATGTTTGTATTGTATCAGCAGTGAGCGAAAGCTGGAGCCAGCTTCGAGAGGACTTTTGCCTTAGTATAAGCAGAGATCTGAATTGCTTAGAACAGTAGTGATTCGAGGATTTATATACCAAGTGCTGCCCAACACTTAGCGTATTTGAACCCGATATTCCTCATCGTTTTCTCCAGTAAACCCTCGATAGTTACTGTTCATTCGAACCCTTCTCCGGTAGATTGCCGTCGATTTTCTCCATTGTTTGCAGCGAGACTGGTGGCGCTGAGCTCGTCTTGAGTAGCTCTTTCGATTGATATCATTTAGGTGGCTTGAGTCAACGTTGGAAAGGGAACACGAAGTAGCAGTGTTGCTCGAACGTTTTTGCAAGACCAGACCCGAGAGTTCTTCAGCTCTCTTGAGCTTTGGGTAAGTGATTTTTAGCTTAGTTCTAACTGTAGAAGCTGCTTTGATAGGTAGAACCAGATTTGAGTTCTTGACCGTAGGCAGTATGTTGTAGAAGCTAGGATTTGAGCTGAATATTGTGATTCCCTAACAGATTTGAGCTCCAGGGAAGTCCCTGCTGAGTTGGGCGTGACCAGCGAGGTAGCACGTTTGAGCAGGCTGAGGTTGCCGTGCCCTGGTGAGATCTGTTGACGTAGAACTTGAGAATTGAAGGTACGAGTTGAGCTTTTGTTAACAGCTTAGACATTGCGTGCTAGTATTTGAGGCATGAAATATGTGCTATGTGATTTCTGTGTTTACGTGAATAGCTTGATTGAATTGATATGTCCTGTTTACGTGTTATATGCATGTTGAAATCAGATTTGAATTTCATGGCATTCATGCATACATATTGAGCCTTTTATCGATTGAGAACCTGAGATAGAGCCACGTTGTAACCGGCAGACAGATGTGTCCTGTCTGAATGGTACAACGCTATCATCGGAGTGGTGATCAACTGATTGGTTGTGTCTGAAAACCACCGAGCTATGATGGCTGATGGGCCTGATGATCACGGACCGATGATTTCCCCGGTTGATACACTGTGCGGGTATAGAGGCTCGATTGAGACTTATTGCCAGCTGATTAGCAGGCCTTGTCGACCGATGTTCTTTGACAGCCACATGCATTCATGACTTAGAATACTGCATTTTTATGATTTGCTGTTATATTAGTGCTCATTCGTACTGAGGCTTGACCTCGTATTCTTTTTCCTGTTTTTTGTTGTTTGGGTCTGTGTTGCCCAGTTGCAGGATCTTAAGGTAACCAAGCTGGACAGACTGGAACCCTAGCTGGTCGATCCCCATTTCCTTGAAGTCCCAGTTTTTATTATGTATTGATCCAGGGGATGTCCTGAGGTTATATGTATTCTAAGGGATCGTTGTTGATTTGATTTGTTATTACCTGTTGTTGAATGAGTTTTGATTTAACTCGTATTTTGATTATGACTATTTTGAAGATATGATTTGGTTCAGGCCCAACATTATTTCGAAAATTTTTAGCCCTATTTTATGCTTCCGTATTTATGTGCTTAATTGTGCTATTAATCCTTGTTAATTAGCACGGGCCTGACAAGGTTTCTAACTTTCTTCGGAACAAGAGATTGACTCAGCATCGAGTTGGTGCCAGGATATGCCCCGACGTCTAGAGTTCCTTTGTCGTTGTGCACCTGCTGAATTGAGGGATTTTCAAAGATAGCCAGGAAGATGCTACTGCTGACCCAGTAATATAAGGGATTTTGCTTGGAGAAGTGGATATGATTCTATCCATCAGGTGCTGGTGTTGTGCTGATTGGTGCAGCGAATGAGGCCTTGGAGTCGAAGTAAGATGGATCAACTTAGATGGAATATTCTGACGTGAATCGCGAGCTGACCTTAGGGCTCTTGTGAGCTGGAGTCGAAGTAAGATGGATCAACTTAGATGGAATATTCTGACGTGAATCGCGAGCTGACCTTAGGGCTCTTGTGAGCTGATTAGCGATATCTTATTAGGTAGCGTGTCGTTGTTGTTCGCGTTGAGTTGAGCTTTTAGCTTTGTGTCGAGCTGGAGGTTTTGAGCTGAGTAGCAGCTTAGAGTCCTTGCTGATCGTTTGCCCGTGCCGGTCCGAGTTGACTATGTAGTTGGGTAAGCTAAGCTGTGCTAGAGTCAGCTTAGAGCATGCTTGGCTACTGTCCCTTGGGTGTGACAAGTTTTCTTTGAAGAAGAAGACAAGGTGGTATGTCAACCATGTAGCGAGATTGCATAGCGAGCCGGTGTCGACAAGGTTCGACAAGGATTCTTGGTGCACTTCCCGATGTTGGAAGAGCTTGTAGACATCTTTGGAGTCTCGATTGGCTATGGGTGAAGCTTACCACCCAACCAGATGGCCAATCTGAGCGGACCATGCAGATTCTGGAAGGCATTCTGCTAGCAGTAGCGATGAATTTCGATGGTGGTTGACAAGAATTCCCTATCTTGGTAGAGTTTTCGTGCCGTTTTAGCTACCAAGTGATGTTAGGGATGTCATCCTTTGAGGTTTTGCACGGTAAGAAGTGCATATTGCTTTATCGACTGGAAGAAATTGAGGAAAATCAGTGGTCTTCACCAGTATTTGTACAGCATGTGAGGACCAAGAATATCTGATTCGATCAAGAGCAGATGCTGCACGAGTCCGCCAAGCCAAATTGTGCTTATAAGGTATGGGTCTTTGGAGTTCCAGGTTGTTGATAGCGTGCTTATTGCGAGTTTATCCTTATTGATTGTGATGGGCTTGAGAATGAATGGTAGGTTAGCTCTTAGATTCATTAGTCTAATTGAGAGTATTCAGACAGATTGGATCTTTGGCGTGCAGATTGTGAGTGTTGGCTGAGTTGTTGTCGATGCATGATGAGTTTCATGTGTCTTAGCAAAGTAAATGCGATCCAGATCCTTCCTTTGTGTGGAGACTGATGGAGTTGAGTTGGAACAAACCCTAAGATGTATTGAGTATCCAGTGAGAATTCTGGACAGAAAGGAGAAACAATTGAGGAATAAGACATACCTTAGGTTTTGGTGTAATGGAGTTGTTGTGGTAGAGAAGAGGTACCTGAGAAGTAGAAACCTAGAGGTGGCAAGAGTAGCCTCACCCTTTTTGAGTATTGAGTTCGCCCCTGTGTGCTATTGGGGTGTTGTTGGTTTTCAATCTGTGTTATGATCTGTTTCGGGTTGTCATACTGTTGCTTTTGATTTCGAGGACAAAATATCTTAAGATGGAGAGGATGTGAGGACTGTGATTAGCCAAGATGATTAGTGGCTTAATCAGTTAGGTTAGTTGCTAATTAATCGAGATTAATCAGCTTAGGGGATATCGACTGAGGTGGATCAGCTTGGACACAAGCTGATCTTATGTCATGCTAGGATGATGATGCAGGAAGCTGCTTTGGGTTCCAGTTTAGACTAGCACGGGTGTAAGCTGTTTGAGCGACCTGTGCTGATCTTAGTAGAGTGAGTTGCTATGGGGTTGCAGTAGAACTGCACCAGTTTTAGAGTGAGATGGACGCATATTTGGAGAGATTCAGCTCAGAAGCTTGCTGTGTAGTTGTGAGCTAGATCAGATTGGGTGCAAGCTGATAGATGAGTCGTGTGTGTGTTTAACAGTGCTGGGCACGTGAGCTGTGCTGATACTACTGTAGCATGAGCCAGTCCAGTGCAACCCTCTGAGCTGATAGCAGTTTCGGAAGTAGCGTAAGCTGGATTCAGCTTTGAGTTTTACGCTATGACTCAAGTTGTGTTGACCCGCGAGAGATAGGTGACCATCGTGAGCTGATTGAGTACGTACGTGGTGACCTAGGTGCATGAGCTGATATGAAATAATCGTGAACTGGAAAAGATATAGAAAGCTGAATATAGCATCGCAAGCTGACCTGAGCGATGCGTGCTGAGTTGCATAATCTAAGCTGATCTACATACTGCTAGCCGAGAAGAGAGTTCGCGACTGAGCTGGTTGGCGTGAGTTGAGCAATGTAAGCTGATCCCTTGTAGTGCTTACTGTTCTGGAGATCGTAAGCTAAGATGAATGCTTTGTGTTGATCTAAGATCGTGAGCTGATCTGAGTGTTCTGATCTGAACTGTTTCATTTTTCTGTCGCGAGCTATTTTGGGGCTAACAACGTAATAGCGAACAACTTGGGGATTTTGCTCTATGAGCGTAAGGAGAGGTCAGCTTAGGGATGTTCTGGGTGCCCTGAGCTGAGGGATCAGATTTCAAGCATTGTGCCGCGTCGTTCAATAGTATCATCTTAGGTGTAAGCTGGTAGTGTCGTCTTGTGTAGACCAGTGTTGTTTGTGGTCTCCAGCTTAGGTCAGAGCTGTTCGTAGTTATCAGATCGGCCAAGAGTTGTCTATGGTTTTAGCTTTGGCGAGAACTGTCCCGTACGTGTAAGCCTGCTAATGCTTGATCTGGCATGTTGCTGCGAGTTGTGCCGCTGTGGATGTCGCGAGTTGTTCCAAGCTTAGGTGCTGCGAGCTGAGAGCATCGCGGGCTGTTTTGGTTGTCGTAAGCTGGATAGAGTATCTTGAGCTGATTTCTAGGGCACGATCTAGCTTATGGTAGCGCTAGCTGTCTAGTGGTACTGTGCTGTTTACCCTGTGCCGAGCTCGTGTGATCTGTACTACTGTTCGTGGCGCAAGTTGTTGGTGAAGACAGATTTGGGTGAAAGCTGGTCTTCACTCCTGTGCTGGATACAGTTTGATATGAGCAAGAGCTGAGCGTGGTTCGGAAGCTGAATCGTAAGCGAGAGCTGAACAGCGTGCGAAAGCTGAACAGAGGAGAGCTTAGCTGCAGCGAGAGCGTGATCTGTTGAGAGCGTGGTCTGTAGAGAGCACGAGCTGTTGGATGCCAGGGTTGGATTGTTTTGCGTGCTGAGCTGAACGCCGGGCTTAATATAGTGATGAGGTCTGAGCTTATCTGAAATCACTGCAGCCATGATCTGAAGAGCATTAGTATATATACCCTCTCGTTGACCAACACTTGGTAATTTTAGACCACACATCTCTTTATCCTCTCCAGAGAGTTCCCGACAGATATTTTCTCCAACCTTCGTCACTGTTCACCCGACCTAGTATTTTCCAAATTGTCAGAGGTTGGCCGGTCAGTTAGAGTGAGGGTACCTCGGTTGGAAACCACTCGTAAACGACTTTTCTGTACCAGTTTTGGGTTGTTAGGAGGCTGGACTGAGGAAGATGAAGAGAAGCTTCGTGAAATGTGTTTCATGATTTTTTGGCCGCGTGAGCTTAGTTTCATATTAGAGCCTCTCTGGTTTTGGCCGTGAGCTGCTGGCCCTAAGCTGTTGTCCGAGACCTAAGCGGAGCAATGAGTGCGTTCTTCTTTCAGCTGTGAGGTGTGCTGAGGTATTTTGACAAGATCTGCGTAAGCTACGGATATGAGCTTATATTTATAGCTTGATATAGGCTTTTATATATCTGTATGCTTGATGTTATGCTCAGCAGTGTGTATGCCTGTTGATTTTATGTTGTTGTTTGCATATGTTCTGTTGTTATATATTGCAAGCTGTTGTTCTGCATATACGCATGGCATGTTGAGCTCCTCCCTTTTTATCATTTTTTGCATATGTTCTGTTGTTATATATTGCAAGCTGTTGTTCTGCATATACGCATGGCATGTTGAGCTCCTCCCTTTTTATCATTTGCTAGCCGTTCGTTGTTGTTGAGCTCTTCCCTTGTGATCCTTTGCTAGCAGTTCGCTGTTGTTGAGCCTATACCTTGATAGCCATTTGTTGTTGTTGCCGCTATGAGCAGAGTGGGTAGCACCCATGCACTCATGAGCTTAGGCCGTGTGAGGTCAGAAATTAGTCAAGATGATTAGTGGCTAATCATTTGGGATTTGTGGATAACTAATTGGTACAGATCAGATTAGGGAGCATCTGTGGAGATGGAACAGCTCGGATACGAGCTGGTTCTAGAGTTGGTGCTAAGCTGATAGAAGAAGTTGTTTAGTGGTACTGTGTAGATTTCCCTGTGCTGGTGTGACCCGTACTAATGTGCATACCAGTGTAAGCTGTTGGGTGTCAGCTTCGAATTAGCACTGGCGCGAGCTACTGAGTGGCCTATGCTGATTTAAGATACAGATCAGATTAGAAGTCAGGCCCGGTGCACAATACAGAGAGTAACCACGCATAAAACAACTGCGGAAGCATTTAAAAATGGCTAAAATTTTCGCTTTGGCCTGACATAAAAACATAGTTTAAAAATACATCGATACTCAAAATATTGGTGTCATCACGCTGAAAAACCAACAACACACATATAATCATATTAGCATAGAGTGTCTCCCAATCAACAAAACTCTCAAATCAGCAATAGAACATTACATCACTAAGGGACATTCCCTTGTGATGATTCTATTACATAGTCATACAATATATATATAACTGGGACACTCTAACCACCTCTCGGGGCACCACCAGCTGAGTCATCTCCTCGACCAGCTGAGAAACCTGGGTAACCTGAACAAAACACAGGCAAACAAAACAAACAGCCCCAGAGGAACAGGGGTCAAACCCCAGTACGGAGATCAATAAAAACAAAAAATAGATAGAGCAAGTTATAAATGCGATGCGATGCTTGAGAACAGGGAGATCATAGGATCCAAGGGGGCTACACACAGCTGGATACCAGGAATGAGAGTGGTCACCGAACGTGTGAGAGAATGGGAGTTACCCAGGTACTCGATCACACATGGTACCAACCACAAACAGAACAGGGATGGCCGCAACTCATGTGAGAGAATGGGAGCTACCTAGGCGCTCAATCACACGAAGTACCAGCACAAGCTAGAACAGAAAGGCCACAACGCATGAGAGAATGGGAGCTACCCAGGCGCTCAATCACACGCACCCTGTCAACAAGGATTAGCTCAACAACAAACAATGACAGTTCATAAGTTCTCACAGCGGGCTGCTCACATGGAATCACCAAGAATGGAGCGTACAACATGATGCGTGTATGCTTAATAACAGCTTGCAAGATAACATAAGCAAAACAGATGCAAACAACAGCACAGGAATAACAGCATACACACTGCTCAACATAACAACACACGCTCAGTTATAGACAAGTCCATCTCAAAGCTGTAATCATAAGCTCACATCCGTACCTTCAGTTTCTGAGCTACAATTACCACAACAAGAGTCCCGAGTAACTCAAATCTGCCACCTGAACAGAAGAAAAAAATCTGCCCGCAAGTGAACAACGATGCACTGTAGCTACTTCGTGTTCTTCTTCCAGTCGGTCAAAGCTCTCCAAAATAGGTATCAATGGAAGCTCCTTAACAAGGGAAACTCAAAGTTACTAATCTTGCTCCAAGCTATGCCGTCTACCACCGGAAATCAAAGAAGATAAGGTTCGGTGAACCAGAACTAGGGTATCGCACCGTGTAAGCCTACAGGAAGAAAAATCTTCTAAGTGTCGGGAAAAGATAATGGCGAGTCCATAGTCAAAGTCCTCTATATATACAACTTAAGTCTCCCAAATATGATGAACAGTAACCACCGACAACATAGGCTCAAATAACGACTCAGATCTGAGTACTCCCCCAGATCTGGACCCTACGCCAAAACAGATTTGGGATTCCTCCAAACGACGTCGCACAGAAGTTCACTCCCAACTGGTACACGTCATCCCGCTAGCTCCAAATCTGCTACGCTAAACGGCGCCGCATCGAAATCCAGATCTGGATGACCAGATCTCACACAAGTACTGACTAGCGTTCACTGAAACCGGAAACGACGTTGCACTACCTTCCGATATAGACAACCCGAAACCGATCTACACTAAATTACAAACCAAGTCGGTCCATGCAATACTAGAAACTTACGCACCTCAAATCTGGTTTCTCCCAAACGATGTCGCTTCGCTATCCACGCAGGATATTCACTAGCTGTACCCAAAATGGCTTTCGACAACCAGATTTGACCAACAGCCTTGATTACCATCAAACAGCACCAAAGCCAAAGTCACCAACCAGCACTTCTCAACTCCCCAAATCTGATTACTACCCCATAGAACTCTCCAACTGTCCACAGCTGTTTCCAATACATACATATAGAGACCCGATTACGTAACCAAGTATACCAACTCAAATCTGGCCTGTCCCAGGTCTGCTCATGCCAAATATGTTCTATACTAAACCCGATTAATTAACTTAATTTTCCACAAATCTTTCGGATCTCATAGATATATGTGTATGCTTGTTGGTATGCGTGTATTGTGTGCTGTTGTATCGTTGTTGCTTACTGCTAGTCTCTATGCTGATTATTGTAAGTTGTTGCATTGCATACACACATCTATCATGTTGAGCTCATATCTGTTAGCCAATTGTTGTTGTTGTGCTAACCCGTATGTACCAGGTGCTGAGATATATGTGTATGCTTGTTGGTATGCGTGTATTGTGTGCTGTTGTATCGTTGTTGCTTACTGCTAGTCTCTATGCTGATTATTGTAAGTTGTTGCATTGCATACACACATCTATCATGTTGAGCTCATATCTGTTAGCCAATTGTTGTTGTTGTGCTAACCCGTATGTACCAGGTGCTGTTATTGAAGACGAGCGGCAATACCGTGCTTCTCATCTCCCTGCTGGTTGAGTTGTTAGCCGTTATGAGACGAGTGGATAGCTACCATGCTCTCATGAGCTTTGGCAACAACAGGTTGAGTGATCTGTATATGCTCTGTACTATGTGTTGAGACGAGTGGAAGCATTTAAAAAGTGGCTAAAATTTTTCTCTTTGGCATGACTTAGAAAACATAATTTAAAAATACATCGATACTAAAAATATTGGTTTTACAACAACCGAAAACCAACAACAGCAGATACAAACAAATACAAGCATCGAGTGACTCCCAGACATAAGTATCAAATTAGCAATAGAACATCACATCCTCGGGGATTTCCCCGAAGATGACTCTACTGCCTAATATATAAATACAATATACATAACTGGGACACTCTATCCACCTCCCGGGGCACCACCAGCTGGGCCATCTCCACGACCAGCTGAGAAACCTGGATAACCTGAACAACACACAGTCAAACAAAACATCCAGCCCCAGAGGAACATGGGTCAAACCCCAGTACGGAGAGCAATAAAACAGCAAATAGATAGAGAAAGTTATAAATGTGATGCGATGCATGAGAACATGGAGATCAGAGGACCCAAAGGCTGCACACAGCTGGATACCAGAAACTGGAGTGGTCACTGGATGTGTGAGAGAATGGGAGTTACTCAGGTGCTTGATCGCACATGGTACCAACCACAAACAGAATCAGAACAGAGATGGCCGCAACTTATGTGAGAGAATGAGAGCTACCCAGGCGCTCAATCACACGAAGTACCAGCACAAGCTAGAACAGAAAGGCCACAACGCATGTGAGAGAATGGGAGCTACCCAGGCGCTCAATCACAAGCACCCTGTCAACAAGGGTTAGCTTAACAGCAAACAAAGACAGTTCGTAAGTTCTCAAAGCGGGCTGCTCGCATGGGATCGCAAGGAATGGAGTGTGATAACATGATATGCGTGTATGCATAGTAGCAGTTTGCAAGATAACACACACAAGAACAGATGCAAGCATTAGCACAGGAATAACATCATACACACTGGTCAACATAATAACACACGCTCATTTATACACAAGTCCATCTCAAAGCTGTAAATATAAGCTCACATCCATACCTTCAGTTTCTGAGCTACAATTACCGCAACAAAAGTCCCGAGTAATTCAAATCTGCCACCTGCTAGGCCAAACAACAACAACCAGCTCAGGGACACTACGCACAGAATCACAAACTGGGATCCACCAGCTCAACCCAACTCTATCCTACCTTTCTAGAACAACAACTAGCTCTAAACGATGCACAAGGTAAGATCTAGTACTTACTCAAAGCACTACCTGAGCAGAAGAAACAAATCTGATAGTAATCAAACAACGAAGCACTGTAGCTCCTACGCGTTCTTCTTCCATCAGTTCACAAATCTCCAAAAGAGGTAGCAATGGATGCGTCTTAGCAAGGGAAACTCAACGTTACCAACCTTGCTCCAAGCTACGCCGTCTACCATCGGTAATCGAAAAATAAGGTTCGGTGAACAGTAACTAGGGTATCGCAACAGAGTAAACTCACGGGAAAATATTCTAAGTGTCGGGGAAAGATATGGCTTACAAATGGTCAAAGTCCTCTGTTATATACAACGTAAGTCTCCCCAAATCTGGTGAACAGTAGCCACCGACAGCACCGGACTCACAGCTGGTACCAGCTCAGATCTGAGTACTACTCCATATCTGGACTCTACGCCGAAATAGATTTGGACTCCTCGCAGAGGACATCGTACAGAAGTCCACTCTCCCAATTGGTACACTTCATGCTGCCAACACAAAATATGCTATCGCTAAACGGCGTCGCATCGCCCCAACTAGCACACTCAGATATCGCGCACGTAGAGCAGTCAAATCTGAAATCCATGAACCACACCGATCTACACCAAACCATAAACCGGGCCGGTCCACACAATACTAGCAGCTTACGCACCTCAAATCTGGTTTCTCCCAAACGACGTCGCTTCGCTATCCGCACAGGAGATTACACTAGCCTACCCAGAATGGCTTGCGACAACCAGATTTGAGCACCAGCCTTGATTACCATCAACCAATGCTAAAGCCGAAGTTACCAACCAACACTTCTCAACTCCCAAATCTGATTAGTACACCACCGAACTCTCCAACTGACCAGAGTTGCCTCAAATACACTTGCATAGGGACCCGATTACATTCACCAAGTATACCAGCTCAGATCTGACCCATCCCAGATCTGCTCACGCCAAATCTGGTCTATACTAAACCCGATTAATTAACTTATTTTTCCACAATCTTTTGGGTCTCACATTAGAGGTTCGACGTTTTGTACCGTAAGCTGTTTATCATGGACCAGATTAGGCGTAAGCTGGTTTGAATAGACGGTGTTGAGTCTATGAGCTGTTAGCATCTTAGGGGGTACTGTGTAGAAAGAACAGTAGGCGTGATCTATTCTGGGATCGTGAGCTGCTCCAGGTTCATGCGCTGTGACCTGTGAGCTTAGAGGACATCTTTGGACGTCGTAAGCTGTTGAGAGCACCCCAAGCTGAGTAGTATGAACTGTAGACAGTGATGCATGTGTGATCCGAGATGAACAGTAGGAGCTGGCCTGAGGGCTGTGAGCTGTTGTGGACGTACGTGACCTGAGCTAGTCGACATAAGCTGAGCTATGGTAGCACAAGTTGTTCTAGATATCACAAACGGAGCTGAATGCTCTGTGATGTTCTAGAGATTGCGCGCTGGGTAGTAGTCGCAAACTGATTTAGAGATAGAAGCATAGCAGCGAACAGTTTAGAGATGCTTTGGGGTGCCCTGAGCTGGGAATGTAGATCGCGGATGCTGTGCTGCATTTGAGGTCCCAGTTTAATTCTAGGCTGGGGAATACGTCCTGTGTAGTCGACATAAGCTGAGCTATGGTAGCACAAGTTGTTCTAGATATCACAAACGGAGCTGAATGCTCTGTGATGTTCTAGAGATTGCGCGCTGGGTAGTAGTCGCAAACTGATTTAGAGATAGAAGCATAGCAGCGAACAGTTTAGAGATGCTTTGGGGTGCCCTGAGCTGGGAATGTAGATCGCGGATGCTGTGCTGCATTTGAGGTCCCAGTTTAATTCTAGGCTGGGGAATACGTCCTGTGTAGACCAAAGCTGTTGTGGCCTTCAGCTTAGACAAGAGGAACCTATAGCCGTCAGGCAGGACGAAAGCTATTCGGAGTTTCAGCTTGGAAGAAATCTGTTGGGTTCGTGCGAGCTGGCCAATGTGTGTGATTAGGTCTGTGCTATGAACTGTGCAGCTGTGGATGCTGTGAGATGCTCCAAGCTTAGGTTCTATGAGCTGAGAGTGCGTCGCAGGCTGTGTGATTGCTGCAAGCTGGATACAGCATCCAGAGCTAGTTATCTAGGATGTGATCTGACCTGAGGTGATGTAAGCTGTCTGGTTGAACTCTATGGTGCTCTGTGCTGAATTCGGGTGATCTGTGCTACTGTTGGGTGCAAGCTGACGAGGACGCACAGTGTGGATGTGAGCTGCCATTGGTTTCCAGTTTTGGATGAAAGCTGTTAGTGAGGGTCAGTTCTGGAGAGAACTGATTGTGTTCTAAAGCTGGAGTGGTGCACGAGAGTTGTTGGCGCACGAGAGCTGATCTGGGTTTAGAGTGAGGCCTGAGCTGTTAGGAGTCATCAGCTTGGTTCTTAAAACTGATAGCGATGAGTAGGTTCTGCAAGAGTTGTTGGTCTCGCATGAGCTGATCCAGTGCATAAACTAGTCTGGACGGTGATCTATTACTACTGTAGCAGTTGGGAGCCCATGTTGTGGTGAGAGCGTCATCTGTTGGGACGCGAGTTGTTGGATGCGAGATATGGTAGCATGTGCGTGCTGAGCTGTACGTTGGGCCAAGTTGCTATAGCCGTGATCTGTTGAGCGTGTATATATATATAGCCCTCGTTGACCCATACTTAGTTGAAGTCTAAATTAAACAGACTAGTGATAACTTGGACCGGCCCAACGGGCCCGGGTCCAACGTATGAACATTCGGTTCATCCCTATCACTGTGATTTCATCATAACTCCGATCGCCGATCAGATCGGACCGATCGACTCAGTTTCCAAAACTGAATATTATGATATGAAAAACAATTTTTCAGATCATCTAACCCTAAATTGCAAAATGACCGTTTTGCCCCTCAACAGCGGGAAATCACGATTTGACCCCTGTTGACTTTTAGGAAGTCGCACTCCCCAAAATCCTCCTAAAGTGCTCAACACATTGAGCTTAGTATCCGTGTGGGAATCTCGAATCCAGTACTTGTGTGATCCTCAATGGTTCATGGATACAGCTAGCCGTGCGCCCACAACCATTGTAGCTCCGGAATCACAATTCCGGACTTGCCCATCGGATCATGGTAAGAGCGTCTAGCAACATCGTCCCATGATCCCCTAGGTATCACTTATAGTACCTGCAAGAACCAGTTGGTCGCGGTTAGCGTACAGTACGGTCCTTTCAATCCATATATCCCGATCAGATCAACGACCATTGGTAAATCGAGAGTCGTTAAAGATCCGATAGCTATGCATACATCTTGGAGATCGAATAGTGACATCGCGAGTGTAACTAGGTAAACCCATTTACCTAAAACACTTCTAGTACTCTGGCCAGAGATTTATACACTATTATCCCCTCAGATAGCATAGGATATCCACGCATGTCTGCGAGCGGTGAATCCTGGGTTTAGAGTGAGGCCTGAGCTGTTAGGAGTCATCAGCTTGGTTCTTAAAACTGATAGCGATGAGTAGGTTCTGCAAGAGTTGTTGGTCTCGCATGAGCTGATCCAGTGCATAAACTAGTCTGGACGGTGATCTATTACTACTGTAGCAGTTGGGAGCCCATGTTGTGGTGAGAGCGTCATCTGTTGGGACGCGAGTTGTTGGATGCGAGATATGGTAGCATGTGCGTGCTGAGCTGTACGTTGGGCCAAGTTGCTATAGCCGTGATCTGTTGAGCGTGTATATATATATAGCCCTCGTTGACCCATACTTAGTTGTTTTATACCACCCATTCCTTAGCGTCTCCATGAAGCTCCCGTAGATATTTTCCGTAGCCCTAATTACTGTTCGGCCGACATGGTAAATTCCAAATCGCAGGAGTTTGGCTGGCCCGGTTGGAGCGAGGGTACAGTGGTTTTCAAGGCCGACGTTTCTATACCAATTTGGATTCGGGAGGAGGCCGGACGGAGGATATTGTCGTGAGCTACGTGTCACAATTTCTGGCCGTGTTGAGTTTGTTGGGGAACCGTGGCGGATCCGGATCCCGTCTCCCGGCGAGGCAGCGGAAGAACAAAATTAGGCCGGGAAACGTTCAATACAATTCAAAATAACACAATATGAACCATTCATAGGGTGTTTAGTCAGTTACCTTGCTGGCGTCTTGGCGCCTGGCTCCGACCAGTTTCACGAGGAAACCGGCACTTCACGGTAGGCGGCGGTAGATTACGTCAATCAGGTCCACGACCGGAAGCGAGACTCCTTCGTCAGACTTCACTAGAAGGCCTGACGAGATCAGCGCGGACGGATTCTCCTCGAAAAGTTGGCCGGAACAAATTCCGGCGAG
>KV006936.1:72552-102569 GCA_001598015.1 Dorcoceras hygrometricum
TTATCCACTCGACAAATGGTAACCACTTGGAAAGTCCGAACGAGGGTAGTTCGATAGATCCCCAGGTCACTATCTATCTGCATGCTCAGAACATCACAATGTTCCCTACCAATGAAACATGGTACTTCGCATCGCAGATACTAGTCTCGAGCTCGGGCGGCCTTATCCTCATTTTGACGGCCCAATCGACTAGAACTAATTCAGAATACACAGTGACTATTAGATGTGTTTCATGATAGTCGTCATACCCACTATCACATCTAACATACACTATAGTGCATTCTAGGTCTTTACTCAACGCAATTGTTAATCATCATAAAACACAATGAAAGTAAAGAACGCCATAAATAAATGCGAATATCATTTATAAAGATTGTCATATACAAGAGTCTATAAACCCACACGCCACAAGTTGGCTAGTTGGGCATCTAATCTAACAGATTTTTAGTTCAGATTATAATCTCTCGTGTGGTTGTCGCGAGTTGCTGACCTCGGAGCAGCTGGAAGAGAGGAGCAGAAGGTGTATTTTGCTGTCAACCATGAGCTGTGCCGAAATTTTTTTCTAGGATCCACGTAAGGTACGAATCTGAGCTTGTTATTACAGCTTTGTTGTTAAGCATGAGGAATATCGTACCTGTGAGGGGGCTGTGCCATTGCCCTTTTATGTGTGGGTTGTGTTGAGGTAATCTGCTGAACCTTGCTAAGTCTGTTGTTGCCTGAGCTGTTCTATTCTGCATGTTGTGCCTGAGTTGTTATGTGCTAAGCTGCTGAAGCTTTATGCGTGAGCTGTGTAGCCGTGCTATTTAATTGTGTATGCTGCTGTGCATGTGACTGTGAACTGTATCATCTACTGTATATCGCATGGGTCAGTCTGAGCTGTTCTACTCTTATGCATGCGTGGGAATTGGACGGTTTGGTACATGCTGTATTATTGACTTATGTTGTTCAGAAGTATGCTGCATGCTGGTATTGTTTCTGTTAGCATTTCATACGTGCATATCATGTTGAGCTCCTCCCTTGTTTCCCCCATGTTAGCCGTTGTTTTTGAGCTCTCCCTTGCTATCTTCTGCTGGCCTTTTCTGTTGATGACCTGTTGGTACCAGGAAGCTTATTGTTGGTTAATTGAGGACGAGAGGCTAGCTACCGTGCTCCTCTTCTCCCTGCTATTGGGTGTTTGCCACTATGAGACGAGTGGATAGGTACCACGCTCTCATGAGTTGGGCACAGCGGGTTGAATTGTTGTATCTTTGCTTCTGGTAATCCGTGTTGAGACGAGTGGATAGCTACCACGCTCTCACATGCTCCGTGTCCATTATTTTATGTACCTCCAGCCGTGGAGTTGTTCTGCGAGCCCTGTACCTCCGGCTGATGATCTGTTCCTGCGAGCTATGTACCTTCAGCTGTTGAGTGTTTCTATGGTCGTTGTATCTCCAACTGTTGAGTCGTTCAATGAGCCCCAATATTTCATTGTACCTTTCTTCATGCATTGCACGCATTTTGTTCATGCCTTATTGTTTTCTGTTGTTGATTTCTCTTCGTAGTGAGGTTTAACCTCATCTATTTTACCTTGGGACTGCCTTGGCCGTGTGTTGGCCATTGCTGGTTCTTTTTCAGGTAGTTCAGCTGGTCCGTGAGTGAGGTAGCTGTTGCAGTCCCAGGTGTGGGTTCCCAGTTATATATATATATATATACATGCATATATATTTGTTTAGTTGGCGTATTATGTTGTGGCTTTTAATCCAAAATCGTATTTCGAGCATAAGCCTATGATGAATTATGTATTTCAAGGTCAGGACAAAAAGAAAATTTTTAGCCACTTTTTAAGCTTCTGTGTTTTGCGTTTTTATCTGTGTTTATAAGCACCGGGCCTGACAGGGCACTAGTGGGTTGAGTTGGTCGTTGTGCTCCTGGTACTATGTGTGAGCCGAGTGGGTAGCCCCCATGCACTGACATGTGTCGTGGCCACTGTTTTGTTCATTCCAGCAGAGTATTGTGCTTTGAGCTCCGTGGATCATTGTTTTTTCGATCATCAGCTATTTAGCTATTTTTTTTAGCTCCGTTGATCCCCGTTTGGTTGTTGCTTTGAGCTCCTCTGATTCCTCCTGTTCTCATGAATCGCATATCATTTATATCTTGTGCTATCTACTTGCTGTTTTATTATTTCTCTCCGTATTGGGGTTTGACCCTTGTCCCTTCGGGGTTGTTTGGTTGTTTGTGTGCCATTCAGGTTACCCAAGTCGATCACCTGACGAGGAGGTGCATCAGCTAGCGGAGCCCCGTCGGGTATATATTTATATATATTTTTTGTTATCGAGTCTGATACCGGGGAATACCCCGTTTTGCTGTTGTTACTTCATATTCAACGTGCTTGTATTGGGATACTTGTAGTTGTTGTCTGATTTCTGCGGCATGTTTATGTAATGGTTTCGTTATCAAACATTTATTTTGAGTATACGCATATTTTTAAGTTATGATTTTTAGTCAGACCAAAAAGAAAAATTTTATCCACTTTTTAAGCTTCCACATTTTTCGTTAATTGTGTGCTTAATCTCTGGTTTAGAGCAATGGGCTTGACATTAGTCGTTCTTACCATCCAGTCTACGTTAAAAGATCATATTAGAGAAGGGCAATCCAGAGACGATCAGCTTTCAGGAATTATATTTCGAATCATTTTCATATACCACAACAAAAGCCGATCAGCTTGCGCCTGATCTGACTTATGAAGAAGAAACAATGATGATTCTTCTTTGAGAAAACCGAAGGCTGAGAAAGAAGTATTCCTTTGACTAAGATTCGATGTGCAATCATTCAGAAAGAGAAGAAAACTCGGAAGCGAGACGGATTTGCGTAGTCAACACCCAGATATTTTTAACTAAGTAAATTTCGAGGGCGAAATTTTCTAAGAGTGGTAGAGTTGTAACACACAGGAAATCCATATATCCACAATGATAAATCTAAATATTCAAAGGGTTTCATTTTCTAATTTCAGTACCCTTCTTCAGATTCAATTCAGTGATTCAGCTTTCGTCTGAGATGAATTTCAGAGACCAGAAATTCCGTTCGCAGGAGTTGGCCGGTCGAATACTAACAAGCATGGTTCAGGCTATTTTAAATTCGGTTCGGTATGTGTCAGCTTATGTACAAAGTTGTACTTCTAAAAGTATTTTTAAATGATGAGATCATGCTTCCTATTTTCATTTAAATACATGTATCATCACTTCTGACCACCACAATCATTATAAAAGATTTTTATTTTAAAGCTGTGAAGATCTCTCAAATAACCGACCGAAACTTCAAAATTTTCAAAGTGATTTTTGGATCGCGTTTGAAAGTGGTTAAACACCGGAGGATTTCTGTTAGTTGTGTCAGCAGTTGAGGCAAGTAAACTTTGTCTCTTGCTGCACTTTTGAAAGCAAATATTGATTCCTCTTGCATTCTCGTATGAGGTTTAAAGGTTTGAGAAATGTTTTCTAATTTTTTCAATAGAGATGAATTTTTGAGAAAGTATTGGTTTGCTGGAGTTTATTGAGAGAAGTTGTTTGAAAATGTTTTACGATGTTTGAGTCAAATTCTTTTTCAAATTTCTGGGATGTTATGCAAGTAGCTTACAAGCAGCTTACGTGTTTTTGTTTTTGGAATGTTTCCTTAGATATTTTCATTTGCTTCAGACTAAGGAAATCTTCTAAACTGTTAGTCATAATTGAGCTAAGTTCGCGATTTGATTATTTTCCCGTGCTGATTTAAAGTCGCGATTTGTTTCTTTCCTTGAGCTATTCTGAACTCGTGATCTGATTTCATTGTCCAATCTGAGTTGACTTTGTTTGACCATTGTAATACAATCTTCTTGTTTTAGTTGTGTTGACTTTTCCTAATCTGAGTTGACCAAACAGCACAGATCTAATTTTCTATTCTGAGTTGCTTTACGCTCGCGACATCTTTTCTACTCCGAGCTGAGCAGATTCAGCTTAGGTTCACTCTGGACTATTACTGTAAACTCAAGTTTGATTCTTCATTTCATTAGATTTGATTCAAAGGTATAACTCTAATCTGTTCGAAGTTATACCCAATTTCAAGAGATAGTTCATTAGTTTAGAGCTCTGCTATTCGTTATTCTTTTCTATAACTTGAGCTTATTAAAGTTTTCTTCTTCGATGGAACTCCGATGTACTCCCAGTAGCTTTCGAACATCAAATGATTTTTTTAAAATAGCAAACCATACGTGAAAGCGATCTTATTCAGATAAATGAAAAGCATTTTGAAGAGAGTTTTACTGAAAAATAGTTTAAAGAATGTTTTAGTAGGGAAAATGTTTTTATGATATATGAAAGATGACGAGGAGAAATGACGGAAGTTTCCCTGTCATATATCATAAAGTTTAAAGGAAGTATATTTCCAGTTTAAAGTGATTTATGGCAAAGATAACAGATGTTCGGCAGAGGAACCCCATCATAGGAAAGACAAGGATTATGGGTTGACGGATTTATATACCCCTTCACAAAGTTTGTGATTTATTTCCCAGAGCCTGTATACAGATGATAGCTTGTTCGAGCGATTGACCTAAGGAAAGCTTCTGCACTATAACTCAACAGAAAATAAGAACAGAGAACAGGGTTGTTTACAACCACATAAATTGAGAAAAGTTTATGTTAGAGCTTACTTTCTTTATATCAATAAATGTATTAAATGTTTCTAAGGATGTTCAAGCATGTTCAGTTTATGCTTTATCAGTTCACAGCTTATCAGCTTTCGAGCTTATCTGTAGCGCCCAAAAATCCATAAATCCACAGATATAAAGCTTAAAGTTTTGAGGGATCTATTTTTAATGTTATTTTCAACCAGCTTCCATCTGTGCTAATTTTATTGCACAAACAGAGACACGATTGTGAGAAATAGTCCGGCTGGTCAAGGCAAAACCGACCTATTTCAATTTAATCGATTCGGTTTGGTTTTTAAATGTTTTAAAAAACAGAGTAGCAGTTTACATAGAAAACGTGTTTCATCTCATCTTGACATTGAAAATTTTCATATGAATACTTGAAAACACATCATGCATCCTCATTCACAAAACTTCACGTAAAGGAAAACTATTGAAGACGTGCTCTCTGTGAACCAGAAACCGATCAAAGTTTTTAAACATTTCAAAATGGGCGATCGTGTTTGTTAGCTGTACAAGCTGGATAAGTCTCTGTAAATCATCGTCGTCGTTAAGGCAAGTAAACTCTGTTTCTTGTTGCACTTGTGAAAGCATATATTGTTTCTGATTGCATGTTTGTTTGAGTTTATGAAGTTTATGGAGTTTTCATGAAAAATATTGGATTGCTAAGGTTTTGATTCTAAAAAATCCTTAGAAAAGTTTTGATGATGATCGTCCAGTTTTTCCAAAGTTTTCTGAGATATTCTGTGAGTAGCTTACAAGCTGCTTACATGTTTTCATTTCTGTAGCTTACAAGCAGCTTACGTGTTTTTGATTCTAGAATGTTCCATAGATATTTCGATTTTTCAGACTAAGGAAAAGTTATAAGTTGTTGGTTATTGTTGATCAGTACATTCGCGAGCTGGTTTACTTTCCAGTCCGCCTCCGAGCTGGTTTTCATGAGCAGTCCACTAGCAAGCTGATTTCATTTCCAGTCCGCTTGCGTTCTGATTTCTTTGTTTAGATATTCATGATCTATTTGTCCAGTCTGAGTTGACTTTATTTAACCAAAAATCCCAGAGCTGGTTTCTGTTAGGCCCGGTGCTTATAAACACAGATAAAACACGTAAAACACGGAAGATTAAAAAATTTTCTTTTGGCGTGACCGTAGAATACATCATTCAACATAGACGTATACCCAAGATATGATTTATGGATTAAAAGCCACAACATAATACGCCAACTAAAACACATATATATATACATGCCTCCAAATAAATCTAATCAATATACACAACTATACAGGGCATTCCCTGGCAATGACTCGATATAGCATATGTATACGTAACTGGGAACCCACACCTGGGACTGCAACAGCTGCCTCACTCACGGACCAGCTGAACTACCTGAAAAAGGTCTGCAATGGCCAACACACGGCCAAAGCAGCCCCAATGGAAAACAAACGAGGTTAAACCTCAGTACGAAGAGTAATATCACATACAACTAACAAATAAAGAATGAAACATAATGCATCGTGCAATGCATGCAGGAAGACCAAGGAATCATTAGGGTTCAAAGAACTGCGCAACAGCTGGAGATACAATGCTCACAGGAACGCTCTATAGCTGTGAATACAAGGATCACAGGAACAGCTTAACAGCCGGAGGTAACAAGGCTTGCAGAACAACTCCACGGCTGGAGGTACAAGAAAGAGTGGCCACAGAGCATGTGAGAGCGTGGTAGCTATCCACTCGTATCAACACGCAGTACCAGAAGCAAGAACAGCTCAACCTGCTGATGCACAAAACTCATGAGAGCGTGGTAGCTATCCACTCGTCTCATGCGGCAAACCACCTGACAGCAGGGAGAAGAGGAGCACGGTAGCTAGCCGCTCGTCCTCAATAAACCAACTACAAGCTTCCTGATACTAGCAGGTCATCAATAGGAAAGGCCACATAGATAACAAGAAAGCTCACAACAGGGAACGACTAGAAGACATATAACGAGGAAGGAGTTCAACAATAAACTGCTAGCATGCGGGTAACAAGGGAGGAGCCTATCAATATGCCATGCGTGTATGTCATACTCACAGAATAGATGCAACAATAACAAAAGAGAAACAGCACAGCAATTGAAAATAGCATGCATCGCTAACAGCGCGGCTACACAGCTCACGCATAAAGCTCCAGCAGATTAGCACATAACAACACAGACACAACATGTAGAGAAGAACAGCTTAGAAAGACCATGTGTTTTCAAACTTAGCACACAGCTCCCCGATACGAGGCCTACGGCCACCACAAGCAGATAGCACACAAGAAGAATAGCTACTGCAGCTAAATAATTACACAGCTCAGGTAACAACAGTCCTAGAAGCGTTCGGAAGCTTACCTCGACACAGCACGCACATAACCGAGCTATGGGCACATCTCACACAGCCACACTATGTACTCATACTTAACATCAACGCTCTAACTATAAGCTCAGACTCGTACCTTATGCAGATCTTGGCCAATACCTCAGCACAGCTCACGGCTAGAAGCAGGACGCAGCCACTGCTACGTTCAAGCCTCGGCCAATAACTTTAGGGTCAGCAGCTCATGGCTAGACCAGAAGAGAAGTTCTAATCTGAACCGAATCTCAACACGGCCGGAAATTGCGACACACATCTTACAACAATATCCTCCATCCGGCCTCCTCCCGACTCAAAACTGGTATGGTGGAAACGTCGGCTTGAAGAGTGGTTTACAACCGCTGTACCCTCACTCCAAACGGGCCAGCCAAACTCCGGTGGTTTGGAACTTACTATGTCGAGTGAACAGTAATTAGAGCTAGGGAAATATCTATGGGAGCTTCCTGAAGACGCTAAGGAACGTGTGGTCTTAATATAACTAAGTATGGGTCAACGAGGGCTATTTATACACACGCTCAACAGATCACGGCTACACTGATCCCAGCTCAGCCCTCGCACGCGATGTTGCTTACGAACCAACATATATTACACTTCCAGGACAGATTACATCTACAGTGGTATCAGATCAGCTCAGATCTCCCCACTGTACTCAGCCTACGCAAAACAGCTCGCATCCAAATCTCAAAGCTGACACCAGCTTAGACACACAGCTCAGGAAGCTTCCACTAACATCTTGCGCACACCAACAGATCACGCTCACAACTTAGCACGTAAATTCTACCAGCTCTTGGATCCAACAGCTCGCGTCCCAATAGATGACAATCCTAGCAGATAACAGCTACCACGATACCAGATCATGCGTGCACAGCAGCACAGGTTCTCAATAGATTACGCCTGCGGTAGCTCACATCTACTATAGCAGTAACAAATTATAGCCCAGACCAGTTTATGTAACGCCCAGAAATCCTAATTACGTGAATTGAATACATGACTAGGAGGAAAACCTTATGTTTATATGATATGCATGTCATGTATGTGATTATATGAGGATTTTATGCTTTACGTGTGCATTTAACTTTACGGTACGGTTTGAGACCGGTAAGCGGGGACGAGTCCGGAGACGACCAAATCGAAAATATTTTAATAGCACTTAGACATATTTTAAAGCAAAATATTTTTATTCCATGCACAATTTCCAAGAAAATGAGATTTTATGCACGGTTATCGAGGGGAACCCGTTTTTCGCCTATACGGGCCATTTTTATGACTTTTACTACACTTTTAAATTTGAGAGGCCCTATATTACGAAAATTAAAGGCTTGAACTCTGAATTTTAAATGTTTTAAGCCTTTTTAATTAAGAGGATGGGCTAGTATATTGATGGGCTTTTATTTCCTTAAATAAAACAAGGTAGAAGGGCTTTTTGTACAAATTTCATTAACCCTTCTCCCTAATTTCGAAAATTACCCTAGCCTCTCCTCTCATCAGCCAACTTCAGCCTCCATCCTCCCCAAGATGACTGAATTCTTGCATGTTTTGGAGTGAAACTCTAAGGTGTGGTCTTCTCCATTGTCCTCCGCTCCGGTATCACGTATTTTCGCTTCTCTATCAATCAAGGCATATTATATTCTTCCTTTTCTCACCATATAGATCATATTACACTGTTTTTACAAAGATTATGCATGGAAATTTCATGTATGCTTCAGATCTCAAAGTTCATGTTCATGATCATGCATGTATTCTTATGGCACCTCACGGTTTTGATCCTTTTTGCATGGCTTAGGTTGATGGGTTGCTTCAGTGGTCTTGGCTTGATGTTAGGTGATTCATGGTGGTCCTAGGAGTGGCTTGTAGTGGTTCTAAGTGGAGATTTAAGGGTCAAAACGTTGGCTTGAAGATTCACACCGTGCAATGTGTGTAATCTGCATGCGCGATGCGCCTGATTCCCAGGCTTCGTGCGTCCAGTAGCGTCCATGGTTTGGGCCAAGGTTGATCTTGTTAGAACCGCATGGACCTGGGAGTGGTCCATCCGGAAGGGCTCCGGCAGTGGTGGCCGGAGCAGGGAGAACAAACATAAAAACCGGAGACTGGTCGCGGCGGCAGCTTGTGCAGGAGAGTGTATTTTAGGTTTAGGGTTTTTTTGAATGGTTCGGTCTAACTGAACCGGTTCGGCTGGTTCGGTTGGACCGGATCGGTTCATCGAGTCTCGAGTCAAATATTTTTAAGTCTGGTCCGAATTATTTTATTTTTGGGCCGGGTAATTTTATTTTTAAAGTCCGAGTCATTTTTATGGGGTCAAGTCGACTTTTTAAGTTAAAATTTAGTTTTGGTCAAAATGATTTCGGGTCAACGATTTTAAGTCAAAATCTATTTCTAAGTTGCTGGAATTTTTAGGAAATTGGGTTTTTAGCCAAATTAGTGGATTTTGGGCCGATATTTATTTTAATGAGTTTTAAGCCCGTTTTAATGATGTTGGGCCGAGTCCTTCAAATGATTTTAAAAAGGGTTTGTTCTTAGTTGTTGGGCCAATATGAGTTGGGCTTAGTATTGTTTTAAGTTTGAGTTGAGGCTTTGGGCTTAGAATTAGTGGGCCAGTCGCTTGAGCTAGTCCTTGACCGGACCGAGGAAAATAATGCATAGGCCCATGAATATATATTTAATTATTTATGTATTATGCTATGTATTAATTACGAAATGTTTTAAGGAAATTAAATATATATTGATGGGCCAAGATTTTTAAGTTGCATGATTTTTATGAAGCGCATGCCTCATGAAAGTTTAAATTATGTCAAGGCATGAATGAACATATGTTTGAGAAATTGAAGTGTTGTGGGCAAAGTAATGATGGGAGTTAGCCGGGTAGCCGGACCCGGGGATCCCCTGTTAATGTATAATGATAATGAGCTTATGGATCCATGTGTGACATCATGGTGAAGTGGCAGCATAGAGGTGTGACATATAGGGATCCCGAGGTAAGGTCGGGTGAACCATACCGCCACATACGTTGGTTTATAGATTGATCAATCAAATTTAATGGCTCTCACTACATGGATACGACTCACATGTTCTTTTAAGTTATGTTATGTTTATGCTATGCCTTAACATATATGTTATGTATGACGTATGTACGACTACAGTATGATTTAATGTTTAAGATCTTTTAAGCACGCGTGTCATGAAAATTATGTTCCTACACTTTTGTGCCTGTATGTGGTTTTATTATATGTACCTTGTTATTAGCGGATATAGCATGCTGGGCCTTTAGGCTCATTAGGTTTATATGGTGCAGGTGAGCATGATGATGTTGATGAGATTACTTCGACCGGCGGTGAGGACGTCTGATGCTCCGCTGCGGCTGTTACCCCGTGACATCTTAGTTATTTTACGTCTTTGCTTTCAGTTTTCCGCAATTAGTTTTAAATACTCTGATTTTGATGTTAACTTGTGAGACGTGGATTAAGGATTTTGCAGTCGTTTAAACGAATGTTGAGATGTTATTTTAATGCTTAAGTTATGGTTTTGTGTATAGCTTTCATTATATGTATATTCCACGTCGGCTTTCAAAAAAAAAAATTATTTGCTAGAGGTTTAGTATGTTTCAGCTTGGTCTCAGAGCGGTGGTTCTGGTGGGGCACTAGCCTGCTGCGTGGAGCTCGGAGGTCGCACTGCCAGTCTGTGGGTTATATTTTACGCTTTATGTTTATGTTGTATGCTGCATGTTTAGCTTTGCATTAGTTTTACCTTAGATTTTAATGGTTAGACGCCTAGTCATGCACTAAGATTTACGTTATAAGGCTTTGGTGTACCAGAACAATGCCTCCCCGTCACTATAGAGAGCAGCAGCAGGATGACGACTTGCCTCCTCCTCCACCACCACCAGTCCAGATGACGCCGTTTGAGAGAGCTAACGTGGAGATGTTAGCCGGGATTACTAGGCTGTTGGAGCATCAGACGGAGCGACCCGTGAAGTCTCATGAAAAAGATGTTGCTGAGAGGTTCCGCAAGCAGGGACCCAAGGATTTTGCGGGGACTACAGACCCGCTAGTTGCTGAGGAGTGGAATCTGAGTAGAACTGTAGGACTTCTAGGACTTGGCTTGAGAACTTGGACGGATAGGGCTAGCGAACCTAGATCGGTTTTAGGTATTAACTACCTTTTTGAGCTTTTGTATGGCCGTAAACGCGTGCCTGTGTGCTATTTTCGTTTTGGGCGAGATTCGTGTGCTTTGTGTTACTACTCTTGCATTATTAGACTCAAGGGCGACTCACTCGTTTATTTCGAGTGCGTTCATGCAGAGGATGGGTATTATGCCGGAGAGCTTGGGTATGGCTCTCGCAGTTACGGTTCCGTCAGGAGAGGAGTTGACGACGACTAGCGTGGTTCAGTGGTTGACGATGATGTTCCAGGACCATGCAATCCAAGCAGATTTATTGGTATTGCCGATGTCGGGATTTGATCTCATCCTAGGCATGGATTGGCTGACAGGGTTCGGAGCAGTAATTTATTTTCAGAGGCGGACAATTTCTATCAGACCGCCAGGGCAGGAGGCCTTCTTATTCGAGGCAGCGAGGAGACAACGGAATCCCAGATTCATATCTTTCTTACAGGCCAAGAAGCTGGTTGAGCACGGATGTCAGGCGTTCTTGGCCAGTGTTACTGCTCCAGGAGATTCAGCAGGCCCTTCGTTGCCTGATGTGGAGGTAGTCAGGAACTTCGCAGATGTTTTCCCCGACGATGTCGCAGGAGTTCCACCAGAGAGAGAGGTGAAGTTTTCTATTGAGATGATGTCGGGTACAGTGCCTATCTCTAAGGCACCGTATCGATTGGCTCCTACCGAGATGAAGGAGCTTAAGGAGCACATTCAGGAGTTGCTGGATAAGGGGTTCATTCGCCCTAGTTTTTCTCCACGGGGCGCGCCAGTTCTGTTTGTGAAGAAGAAGGATGGTAGCATGAGACTGTGTATTGACTACCGGGAGTTGAACAGAGTTACCGTGAAGAACAAATATCCACTCCCGAGGATTTAGGATTTATTCGATCAGTTGCAGGGAGCTTCAGTGTTATCAAAGATTGATCTGAGATCTGGCTATCATCAGCTGAGAGTTAGAGAGGAAGAAGGATGGTAGCATGAGACTGTGTATTGACTACCGGGAGTTGAACAGAGTTACCGTGAAGAACAAATATCCACTCCCGAGGATTTAGGATTTATTCGATCAGTTGCAGGGAGCTTCAGTGTTATCAAAGATTGATCTGAGATCTGGCTATCATCAGCTGAGAGTTAGAGAGGATGAAGTGTCCAAGACTGCTTTTCGGACACGCTACGGCCACTACGATTTCTTGGTGATGCCGTTTGGTCTGACGAACGCCCCAGCAATTTTCATGGATCTGATGAACAGGATAGTCAGACAGTATCTAGACCAGTTCATCATTGTGTTCATCGACGACATTCTGATTTATTCGAGGAGCTTTGAGGAGCATAGGCAGCACTTGCAGACAGCTTTGCAGACTTTGAGGGAGCACAAGTTATACGCCAAGTTCAGCAAGTGCGAGTTTTGGCTAGAGCAGGTGGCTTTCTTAGGGCATATTGTGTCGAGAGATGGGATTGCTGTTGACTCATCGAAAGTGGAAGCAGTGCAGAATTGGGGGATTCCGAAGAATGCAGCGGAGATTCGTAGTTTCTTGGGCTTGGCAGGTTATTATCGCAAATTCATCAAGGGCTTCTCTTCTATTTCAGTGCCCTTGACGGCCTTGACCAAGAAGAATGCGAAGTATGTGTGGAGTGCCGACTGTCAGAGGAGCTTTGATCAGCTGAAGGAGGCCCTTACTTCAGCACCAGTATTAGCTATGCCAGTGTACCACGAGGAGTTTGTGGTTTATACAGATGCTTCTTTGAGAGGATTGGGTGCAGTTCTGATGCAGGGAGGTAAGGTTATTGCTTATGCGTCGAGGCAGCTGAAGAGTTATGAGCAGAACTATCTGACGCACGATCTGGAGCTTGCAGCAGTAGTATTCGCACTGAAGATTTGGAGACAATATTTGTACGGCGAGAAGTGTCAGATTTTCACCGACCATAACAGCCTCAAGTACTTCTTCACCCAGAAGGAGCTGAATATGAGGCAACGCAGATGGCTAGAGTTGGTGAAGGACTATGACTGTGAAATTAGCTACCATCCAGGTAAGGCTAATGTGGTAGCAGACGCTTTGAGCCGGAAGACTTCAGTGGAGGCGTGTTTATCAGTAGAGCGACCACTACAGACCGAGATTCAGAGGTTTGGATTGGAGTTTTATTTTGGGGGCTATGCACCTAGCCTCGCAGCACTCACAGTTCAGCCGAATCTTCGAGATCGGATTAGAGACGGCCAGGCTGTATATGAGCAGTTACAATAGTGGAGACAGAGAGACGAGGTTAGAGGACGAGGTTTGTACACATATGAGGATGAGATAGTCCGTTTCAGGGGTCGCATGTGGGTATCCAATACTGAGCAGTTGAGAGCTGAGATCTTATCAGAGGCCCATGCATCGACGTATTTCATTCACCCAGGGAGTACGAAGATGTACAGGGATTTGCAGACACTTTACTGGTGGCCAGGGATGAAGAGGGATATCGGACGATTTGTATCAGAGTGTTTGACTTGTCAACAGGTCAAGGCAGAGCACCAGAGACCAGAAGGGTTGCTACAGCCACTCCCTATCCCTGAGTGGAAATGGGAGAACATCACGATGGATTTTGTGGTTGGTCTACCCAGGAGTCCCAGAGGATTTACGACGATTTGGTTGGTTGTGGATCGACTCACCAAGTCCGCACACTTTCTACCGGTGAAGACCACGTTCACACTGACGCAGTATGCAGAGCTATACATTAGAGAGATTGTCAGGCTGCATGGCATACCAGTCTCTATTGTGTCAGATAGGGATTCCAGGTTTACTTCTGCGTTTTGTAGGAGCTTACATGCTGCATTGTGGACCAAGCTATCCTTCAGTACGGCTTTTCACCCGCAGACAGACGGTCAGTCAGAGAGGGTCATCCAGATTCTAGAGGATTTCCTGCGAGCCTGCGTGATAGATTTTCAGAGTGCGTGGGATTCTAGGTTTCCCTTGGTAGAATTCACGTACAATAACAGTTTTCAGGCATCGATTGGGATGGCTCCTTATGAGGCTTTGTACGGGAGAAGGTGTAGGTCTCCCGTGCATTGGGATGAGGTTGGCGAGAGGATTTTGATTGGGCCAGAGATGGTACAGCAGACAGCGGATATTGTGACCAGGATACGAGATCGGATGAGGACAGCTCAGAGTCGTCAAAAGAGTTATGCCGATCGTAGGCGGGAGATCTGGAGTTGGCAGTAGGGGACCATGTATTTGTGAGGATATCGCCCATGAAGGGTGTGATGCGCTTCGGTCGGAGAGGCAAGCTCAGTCCGAGATTCATTGGACCGTTTGAGATTTTGGATAGGGTCGGTATGTTGGCATATCGCGTAGCACTACCACCCAGTCTGTCAACAGCGCATAACTTGTTCCATATTTCGATGTTATGGAAGTACGTCTCGAACCCATCTCATGTGCTGGATTTTGAGCCGCTACGGTAAGCGGGGACGAGTCCGGAGACGACCAAATCGAAAATATTTTAATAGCACTTAGATATATTTTAAAGAAAAATATTTTATTTCATGCACAATTTCCAAGAAAATGAGATTTTATGCACGGTTACCGAGGAGAACCCGTTTTTCGCCTATACGGGCCATTTTTATGACTTTTACTACATTTTTAAATTTTATAGGCCCTATATTACGAAAATTAAAGGCTTGAACTCTGAATTTTAAATGTTTTAAGCCTTTTTAATTAAGAGGATGGGCTAGTATATTGATGGGCTTTTATTTCCTTAAATAAAACAAGGTAGAAGGGCTTTTTGTACAAATTTCATTAACCCTTCTCCCTAATTTCGAAAATTACCCTAGCCTCTCTTCTCATCAGCCAACTTCAGCTCCATCCTACCCAAGGTGACCGAATTCTTGCAAGTTTTGGAGTGAAACTCTAAGGTGTGGTCTTCTCCATTGTCCTCCGCTCCGATATCACGTATTTTCGCTTCTCTATCAATCAAGGCATGTTATATTCTTCCTTTTCTCACCATATAGATCATATTACACTGTTTTTACAAAGATTATGCATGAAAATTTCATGTATGCTTCAGATCTCAAAGTTCATGTTCATGATCATGCATGTATTCTTATGGCACCTCACGGTTTTGATCCTTTTTGCATGGCTTAGGTTGATGGGCTGCTTGAGTGGTCTTGGCTTGATGTTAGGTGGTTCATGGTGGTCCTAGGAATGGCTTGTAGTGGTTCGAAGTGGAGATTTAAGGGTTGAAACGTTGGCTTGAAGATTCACACTGTGCAGTGTGTGTAATCTGCATGCGCGATGCGCCTGATTCCCAGGCTTCGTGCGTCCAGTAGCTTCCATGGTTTGGGCCAAGGTTGGTCTTGTTAGAACCGCCTGGACCTGGGGGTGGTCCAACTGGAAGGGCTCCGGCAATGGTGGTCGGAGCAGATAGAACGAACGTAAAACCCGGAGACTGGTCGCGGCGGCAGCTTGTGCAGGAGAGTGTATTTTAGGTTTAGGGTTTGTTTTGAATGGTTCGATCTAACTGAACCGGTTCGGCTGGTTCGGTTGGACCGGATCGGTTCATCGATTCTCGAGTCAAATATTTTTAAGTCTGGTCCGAATTATTTTATTTTTGGGCCGGGTAATTTTATTTTTAAAGTCCGAGTCATTTTTATGGGGTCAAGTCGACTTTTTAAGTTAAAATTTAGTTTTGGTCAAAATGATTTCGGGTCAAAGATTTTAAGTCAAAATATATTTCTAAGTTGCTGGAATTTTTAGGAAATTGGGTTTTTAGCCAAATTAGTGGATTTTGGGCCGATATTTATTTTAATGAGTTTTAAGCCCGTTTTAACGATGTTGGGCCGAGTCCTTCAAATGATTTTAAAAAGGGTTTGTTCTTAGTTGTTGGGCCAAGATGAGTTAGGCTTAGTATTGTTTTAAGTTTGAGTTGAGGCTTTGGGCTTAGGATTAGTGGGCCAGTCGCTTGAGCCAGTCCTTGACCGGGCCGAGGAAAATAATGCATAGGCCCATGAATATATATTTAATTATTTATGTATTATGCTATGTATTTATTACGAAATTTTTTAAGGAAATTAAATATATATTGATGGGCCAAGATTTTTAAGTTGCATGATTTTTATGAAGCGCATGCATCATGAAAGTTTAAATTATGTTAAGGCATGAATGAAAATATTTTTGAGAAATTGAAGTGTTGTTGGGCAAAGTAATGATGGGAGTTAGCCGGGTAGCCGGAGCCGGGGATCCCCTGTTAATGTATAATGATAATGAGCTTATGGATCCATGTGTGACATCATGGTGAAGTGGCAGCATAGAGGTGTGACATATAGGGATCCCGAGGTAAGGTCGGGTGAACCACACCGCCACATACGTTGGTTTATAGATTGATCAATCGAATTTAATGGCTCTCACTTCATGGATATGACTCACATGTTCTTTTAAGTTATGTTATGTTTATGCTATGCCTTAACATATATGTTATGTATGACGTATGTACGACTACAGTATGATTTAATGTTTAAGATCTTTTAAGCACGCGTGTCATGAAAATTATGTTCCTACAATTTTGTGCCTGTATGTGGTTTCATTATATGTACCTTGTTATTAGCGGATATAGCATGTTGGGCCTTTAGGCTCACTTGGTTTATATGGTGCAGGTGAGCATGATGATGTTGATGAGATTACTCCGACCGGCGGTGAGGACGTCTGATGCTCCGCTGCGGCTGTTACCCCGTGACCGCTTAGTTATTTTACGTCTTTGCTTTCAGTTTTCCTCAAATAGTTTTAAATACTCTGATTTTGATGTTAACTTGTGAGACGTGGATTAAGGATTTTGCAGTCGTTTAAACGAATGTTGAGATGTTATTTTAATTCTTATGTTATGGTTTTATGTATAGCTTTCATTATATGTATATTCCACGTCGGCTTTCAAAAAAAAAAAAATTTGCTAGAGGTTTAGTATGTTTCAGTTTATGCACTAGTCAGCTCACGCATACTGGTTAGCTCTCTCCAAAGCTGGAACTCTCAACATCTCTCATACAGTCTGCTAACTACGACCAGCTCTTTACCTAAGCTGAAAATTGCCATACCACTGGTCTACACAGTACACTACCAGCTAACATCTAAGCTGCCATCTCTAATCCATGCGGCACAGAACTCGCGATGTGAATACCCATCATAGTGCCCCCAAAAATACTCCTAAACTAACATCAGTTTAGGCTCAGACAGCCAAGTCCCCAAGTTTCTCGCTACTCTATCTCCAAACAGCTTGCAACTGTCAACACAGCTCGCAACTCCCAGAACAGCTTGCGCTACCACAGTTCAGCTTACGTCGACCATCTCAGTTCGTGTACATCTACAATAGCTAACGGTCCTCAGGTCAGCGCTTACTGTTCAGCTCAGGATGTTCTCAACAGCTTACGACACCCAAAGCTGTTCGCTGAACTCTCAGATCACCGCGCATCTCTGGAACAGTTCGCAATTCCAGATAAGCTCACGCTCACTACTCCCTGCTATACGGTACTCTTAAGTTGCTAACAGCTCACAAAAGCAGCAGCTTAGTTAACATATCCGGCACAGAATTCCCTACCAGCTTGCACCCGAGCTCGTCTAGCTCGCACCCCAGCTGGTCTACTGCAACCCTAAGCAGTTTCTTCTACCAGCTCAACACTAAGACCAGCTTGCATCTCTGAGGCCAGCACGAAGCATCAACATAACTTACATCGGTGGTGGTCTAGGCTGAAATCCAAAACAGCTCCTCCTACCAACTTAGCGAAAACTCTAGAACCAGCTCAGATATGAGTTGTTCCATCTCATCAGATGCTCCCTAAGCTGATCTATACCGATTAGTTATCAACTAATCCCAAATGATTAGCCACTAATCATCCTCTCTAATTATTGGCCTCACATTTCTACCTACCTTAAGAGATTTCGTCCTCGAAATCAAAAGCAACAGTCTGTCAAAACAAGAACATGGCACATACTGGGATCAGCAGCAACCGTAAGCACATTGGGGAGGAATCAACACTCGCAACAGTAGGAAGCTGCACTTGCTCTCTCTAGGCTACCACTACCCAAGCACCCCTTTCACTACAGGGATGTCCTCGCTGCACCAAAACCAAAGATAAGATATTTTCCTTCCTTCTTCGTAGTTCCACAGTTCAGAAATAATGTATCGCCCGCTTGGGTTGTATTCGTTTACCTCGAACGGGGCGGATATCCCAGCACTGTCAATGTAGCGCCCCAAAATCCATAGGACCACAATTGTTAGCCTTTTTATTCTAAGGGATGTTTTGATATTTGAACATCCAGATTTCAGTTCAAGCCGGTTTCAATTATACAAGCGGATTTCTTTTCTTCCATCTTAGAAGCACGGCCACATGGTTCTAGAAGGATTTCGTCCCAAGCACAATCCCGAGCTGGAGCAGTTTTTCTTTTTAAATAAAATGATTCAGATGGGATATTCGTTTTATGGTAGCAAGTTTACAAATTAAAATAGTAGTAGGGAGTTTTTATCAAATTTGCAAGGATTTGGTAAGATAACCATGCCTCATCATTGTACCTTCCACCTACTACAAATCATACTCCCACCTATATGATTGTTTATGTGAGCTCCAAAGCTCATTTTTTGTTGCAAGAAATCTTTTATTTCTCTCAAAATATTCAGAAGCTCGCAGAGTGTGCTTCAGAAGATTTCTAGCCAAGGCCATCTGTTCGTTGTGGTTCTCAGCTCAGGCAAGTAAAATGATTCTTGCTGCATCTGGAAATCATATAATGTTTCGCTGTTCTCTGTTGTGTGCTTGCCTGATGCATGTTTCAGTTCAGCCAGATCCACGAACTTTGGCAAGCTCTAGACTCGAAATCTTAATTTTCACAAAAATGACCCGACAAGGCTGATTTCGAGCGACAAAACGGTAAAAATTTAAAATCCATTTCTTAACCAAATCACTCTCTTTTTCGAACAACATCACCCTAAATAAAATTACTAGTCACTGGAACAAACAAAACTCAAAAACGATTCAGTACATGACCAACCTGAAGCCCGCAAACCCACTGCCCGTATGCAGAATGCAACCAGGACATGTGCTAGCCATAAAATTCATAGCTAATTCATTCCTTAACCAAATTGCTTCCCGTTTGGACCCGTGACCTTAACTCAATAATCTATCCCCTGAAATCAACCTTGACCACACAGACCACATGGATCGACGTACCCGACTTAAACAACTCTACTGTCGTGCACAGGCGATAAGCCAGGACACGTGCTGATCATAAAATTCGTAACTAATTCATTCCTTGACCAAATCGCTTCCCGTTTGGACCTACGTGATCCTAACTCGATGGCCTAACTACCTGGACCACCCTTGGACCATAATATAGCCCCATGAACTGCCCATAACCGAAGCATCACAAGAAACGAATGAAACACGTGTTGAAAATCATGATTCATGCATGGATCTCAAACATTATGCATAGATCTAATCAAATAACATACAAATCATGCATTGAACATTAAAAATAGTTTACTATGGCTTACATGGTGAGAAAAGGAATCGATATTACATACCTGGTTTGGTTGGAGTAGAGATCTGCGAGTTACCGACGTTGTAGACGCGAGATCGGGGAACCACCAACTTTGGATCACAAAAATTCACCAAGGGATGGAGGAATTTCGAAACTTGTGCATGGGGAAAGGAGAGGGACGGCTGGTGTGTGTTGAGGAGGCTAGGTTGAGTGTAAATTATGAGTTATGAAAAATAATGTGTGACACAATTGAACCCTATGGGTTTAATTAGGAAAAAAGGGTTGATATGCTTGCCCCTCAAATAACTTGAAAGGATAAATAAAACTCTATCTTGGCTTTAAAAATTAAATATTTTCGAAATCCAGGCCTCCTCATATTTTAAAACACCTTAAAACTCAATATATCAGCCCGTATAGGCGAAAAACGGGTTCCACTCACAAATAATCATAAAAACTCAAATTTTCAGAAAATGTTGCTTAAAATAAAATTTCATTCTTAAAAATCCAATAACTTAAAAATCTCAAATTATTTTCATTCCGGTCGGCACTAATCTCGTCCACGCGTCTGTAACTCAAACAGGCTGAAAAACAACACATGCATACCATGCAGCATAAAATCATAAATAAATCATATAAAATGACATGTAATCATCTAAAATTAGTTTCTCCCAGTCATGCACTCATTCTCACGAAATCTGGATTTTGGGATGTTACATATTCAGATCTGGCAGATTCACGATAGTACAAAAAGAGGGACATATTCGTAAATATTAAAAGATTTCAGATCTGACAGAGAGCATTACTTTTGTAAAGTAAAAAAAAGGGGATATTTTCAGATGTGACGGCTATATGCGTAAAGAGATATATCTTGTAGCATTCACAAAGGGAAATTTCGAAAAGGGAAAGGGAGCAGTTTTCAGACTTTAGTGCTTCAACAGATGTGAGCTTAGGATGTCTTCTGATATTATCAGTTGATTAATTGAGAGAAATCAACGGTCACGATTTAATTGTATAAAAGCCTGTTAGATAATTTGAATTAAGGAGACAAGATCAGAGCTATTTTGAGTAAAGTTGCACATTGCGCAGAGTGATTGATACGATGTTTACCCACTTTGGTATATAAATCAATTAAGCCCTGAAAAGCGCAGATTACCTTTTGCATAGCATTAATTGAGCATTAACTGTGGTGATACGATGATGATATGCAAAGGAGTCTGTATCGACTGGCTAAATTTATTGACCGTTGAGGTTGAAGAGTATAAATAGTTGAAGATTTCAAATGAAGAAGCTCTCGGTGAATTTTTAAGCTCTCGGCGATTTTACGTACTCTAAATATTCATAAGCTCTCTTGCACTCTGGGATTTTCAAACACTCAAGCAAAAATATTCTAAGTCCCAGTGTTTAATCTCGAAGAACATTCCGTTGTTCTTAATAAATTTATCTTCGAGATATCTTCTGGGTTACTTCTGTAAATTGAGTTTCATTGTCATAGAAACTAGAAGATCTACAGTGTGAGACCCGAAAGCTGATGAGATTAATTGAGTTAATTAATCAGGTTTTATTGAGACCAGCTTTGAGTTGTTATTCTTGGAGAAGCTATCGGGTTTTGTTTAAGTCCTTAGAACAGTTCTGGAGAGTTAGACTTTGGCACGGAATCTGTTCGATAGTGAGTACTGGGTCATCGCTGAATGTTAGCGTTCAGCATTGGTGACGTCAGCAGTTGTCGTTGAGTGGTTGTGTGCAGCATTCGTAGCGAGATCTGTTGTCGCTGAGCAGTAGAGAGTGTGCTAGCGTGTTTCAGCAGTGAGTAGCTAAACGTCGTTGTTTGGATTAGTTGGAACGACAACGTTTTGGATTCGCGGGGAAGACTCAGCAGTAGCAGCATTGGTCTTCAGTAGTGTGAGAGATCTGATGTTGCATTGCGAACAGATGTTGGTTAGTTGTTCAGCAGTGAGTAGCGGGTGACGTGTCCAGTTGCGACAGTAGTTCTCTGCGACGTCGTTTGAGTTAGTAGAGATCTATTTTGGCTTTGAGAGAGATCTGTTGCAAGGTCTGTTTGCGAGCGGGTATATCAGTTGTGATAGCTTAGTTGTCAGTGGATCTGTTCCCAGTTCTGTCAGCAGTGAGATTTAATAGGGAGCTTGCCCTAGTTCTCTATTATTGTTCCCAACACTTAGAAATATTTCCCGATAGCAAACTCTGTCGCGATACCCTAGCTACTGTTTACCGAACCTTATCCTCTTCGATTGTCGACGGTAGACAGCTCCGATTGAAGTAAGAGTGGTAGAGTTGGACTCCTCTTGCTGAGATGCTTCGTTTGGATATAGCTTTCGGACGTTTGCTTGAAGCTGGTGACGTGCGCGAAGACATCTCCCTTGTGTAGTCTGTTAGCATTACCGTCCTAGCTTGTTGGGGTAAGTTTTCGGACCCTGTCTTGTGTTGTTTAGATCTCTCTGCTGAGTTATATGGGGTAGGATAACGCTGGTTGAGTTCGTAGCTCCCAGCTGTTGCTTTTCTGTGCTTCGGTCCTTGAGTAGTTGCTTGTGTTGGCTTAGCAGGTGGTGGATCTGCGTTTCTTGGACTCTGTTTGTAGTAATTGTTGCACAGAATATTTGAGGTACGGATGTGAGCTTGTCTTACAGCGTGGATTTGGCATGGATATTATGTGTAATGATATGGTTGTTCTGTATTGTTGATGCTTGCATATGTTTCGTGATTAATATGGCAAGATGTTGCATTGCATATACATCTGTCATATCCAGTTCAGATCTTGTAGCCTTGCGTTGTTCTACTGTTCTGTTGCGTGCCAGGATGCGAGGGCGAGGGGCAGTACCGCACTCTCATCTCCCTGCTGGGTTTAGTTAGCCACTATGAGACGAGTGGTTAACTACCACAGTTCATGAGTTGGGCAACGGCAGGTTGAGCAGTTATGAAGCATCTGGTATCAGGTGTGGTGTAGAGATGAGTGGGTAATTCCCATATGCTTCTACACACACCGTGGCCACTATCTTTGCAGAATCTGTTGTCAGCTGTTGATCTATGCCTGAGTTCTTTAGCTCCCTGCTGTGGTTGTAGTTGCCCTGTTCCTCATGCATAGCATCTGCATTTTATCTGTTGCTGTCTACTGCTATTTTTCAGTTGCTCTCCGTACTGGGGTTTGACCCCGATGTCCCTTTGGGGCTTGTGTTTGTTGCCTGTATGTTGTTTCAGTTTTCCCAAGTTTCTCTGCTGGTCGTGGCTTTGACCCAGCTGGAGGTGCCCCAGGAGGTGGTTAGAGTGTCCCAGTTAGCGTATAACATATATGTACTAGTACTGTCAGCCGGGGAATGCCCTGTGCTTGTGGGATTCAGTTGTATGTTGTAGTACTTGTATTTGTTTAAATACTGTGTTGTTGTACTATATTGTGTTGTTAAATTGGGATACTTTAATTATTGTTGTATTTTAAATTATATTTTTTAATCGTCAGGCCAAAGAGAAAATTTTAAGCTACTTTTGTATGCTTCCGCTATTGTTTTGTGTGGTTTAACTCTGATTTGTGCACGAGGCCTGACAATTTTGGTATCAGAGCTTAAGCTGGGATAAGCTCGATTTCTTTTGATCACACTTGAGTCTAGGCACAGTATTGTGGGTTGCATGTGCTTGATTATGTGATCTATTTGCTGCATTTAATTGTGCTGTATTTGTTCTGTTGTGACCTTACCCTCTTAGTTTTTCTTAGATGCCGCCTATGTTGGCGAATGTGGCGGATCCGGATCCCGTTTCCCGAGGGCGCAACGGAAGTTAAAATTTTGCCCCGAGATACGTTCAATACATTAAATCAAATCAATAAACCATACATAGGATGTTTATCGATTGTTACCTTGCTGGCGTCTAGGCGCCTGGCTCCGACCAGTTTCGCAGGGAAATCGGCACTTCAAAGGTAGGCGGCGGTAGATCCTCCTAATCAGGTCCACGACCGGAAACAAGAGTCCTCCGTCAGTCTGCACTAGAAGAGCTGACGGATTTTGCCACGGATGGAATCTCCTCGAAACGGTGATCGAAACAAGTCCAATCACGGGGCGGCGGCACGGCGGCGCGACGGCGGCGCAAGGGCGGAGGCGCGGCCGAGAGGGAGGAGGCTGAGAGGAGGGTGGGCGGTGCTATGTGTGGTGGAGGCTAGGGTTCAAGTGTGAATTATGTGTTGTGATCAAAGCCCTAGGTTATATCAACATATAGACCTATGATGGGCTTGAACCGGCCCATTGGACTTGGGTCAGACCCAAGTCCATATGAACATTCGGTTGATTTAAATCACTGCGGTTTCATCATAACTCCGATCGACGATCAGATCGGACCGACTCAGTTTCCAAAACTGAATTTTATGATGTGAAAAACAATTTTTCAGATCATCTAGCCCAAAATAGCAGTTTAGCCCCTCAACTTTTGGGAAATCGCAATTTGACCCCTGTTGACTTTTAGGAAGTCGCACTCCCCAAAATCCTCGTCTCATGCTCAACACATTGAGCTCAGTTTCCGTGCAGGAATCATGAATCCAGTACTTGTGTGACCCTCAATGGTTCAGGGATACAGCTAGCTGTGGGCCCACAACCATTGTGACTCCGAAATCACAATCTCGGACTTGTCCATCGGATCATGGTAAAGCGCCTAGCAACATCGCCCCATGATCCCCTAGGTATCACTGATAGTGCCTGCAAGAACCAGTTGATCGTGGTTAGCGTACAGTACGGTCCTTTCAACACATATATCCCAATCAGATCAACGACCATTGGTAAATCGAGAGTCGCTAAAGATCCGATAACTATGCATACATCTTGGAGATCGAATAGTGACATCGCGAGTGTTACTAGGTAAACCCATTTACCTAAAACACATCTAGTACTCTGGCCAGAGATTTATACACTATTATCCCCTCAGATAGCATAGGATATCCACGCATGAAAGCGAGCGGTGAATCCTCGACAACGAAGCATCGACTCCTAAATGCCTCGGGACCTCACCCAATCCCGCCACCTAATGACCCCAAGTGAGTCAGTAGACGGGTCAAAGTGAGGCGCCTATCATATAGAGTCTCAATGACGTTTCGAGTAGTGAGGACTAATCAGTACAACCAAGACCTCGGACTTATCCACTCGACAAATGGTAACCACTTGGAATGTCCGAACGAGGGTAGTTCGATAGATCACCAGGTGACTATCCATCTGCATGCTCAGAACATCACAATGTTCCCTACCAATGAAACATGGTACTTCACATCGCAGATGCTAGTCTCAAGATCGGGCGGCCTTATCCTCATTTTGACGGCCCAATCGACTAGGAACGAATTCAGTGTTAGAGTAGATGCCCAACTAGCCAACTTGTGGCGTGTGGGTTTATAGACTCTTGTATATGACAATCTTTATATATGATATTCGCATTTATTTATATGGCATTCTTTACTTTCATTGTGTTGTATAATGATTAACAATTGCGTTGAGTAAAGACCTAGAATGCACTATAGTGTATGTTAGATGTGATAGTGGGTACGACGGCTATCATGAAACACATCTAATAGTCATTGTGTATTCTAAATTAGTTCCTAGTCGATTGGGCCGTCAAAATGAGGATAAGACCGCCCGAGCTCGAGACTAGTATCTGCGATGCGAAGTACCATGTTTCATTGGTAGGGAACATTGTGATGTTCTGAGCATGCTGATAGATAGTGACCTGGTGATCTATCGAACTACCCTGGTTCGGACTTTCCAAGTGGTTACCATTTGTCGAGTGGATAAGTCCGAGGTCTTGGTTGTACTGATTAGTCCTCACGACTCGAAACATCATTGAAACTCTACATGATAGGTGTCTCACTTTGACCCGTTTGCCGACTCACTTGGGGTCATAAGGCGTCGGGATTGGGTGAGACCCCGATGCATGTAGGAGTCGATGCATCGTTGTCGAGGATTCACCGCTCGCAGACATGCGTGGATATCCTATGCTATCTGAGGGGATAATAGTGTATAAATCTCTGGCCAGAGTACTAGAAGTGTTTTAGGTAATGTGTTTACCTAGTTACACTCGCGATGTCACTATTCGATCTCCAAGATGTATGCATAGCTATCGGATCTTTAGCGACTCTCGATTTACCAATGGTCGTTGATCTGATCGGGATATATGGATTGAAAGGACCGTACTGTACGCTAACCACGACCAACTCGTTCTTGCAGGCACTATCAGTGATACCTAGGGATCATGGGGCGATGTTGCTAGACGCTCTTACCATGATCCGATGGGCAAAGTCCGAAATTGTGATCCCGGAGCCACAATGATTGTGGGCCCACGGCTAGCTGTATCCCTGAACCATTGAGGGTCAAGGTAGACTTAGACTTAATCACTCATAACAACACTCAAAACAACTCAACAAAAACCCTAACCCTTAGAGCTCTAGTAGCCGCCGCCCTCTCCTCTCTCAAAAGGCCGCCGCCGTCGCCTCGCTTCGCCGGAATTTTTTCCGGTCAACTTGACGAGGGAATCCGTCCGTCGCCGATCTCGTCAGGCTTTCTAGTGCAGGCTGACGAAGGAGTATCCCTTCCGGTCGTGGACCTAATTGACGTAATCTACCGTCGCCTACCGTGAAGTGCCGGTTTCCTCGCGAAACTGGTCGGAGCCAGGCACGAGTTGCCAGAAAGGTAACACCGAGAAAAACCCTATGAATGGTCATTGCATGATTTGTTTTGAATTGTATTGATCGTCTCCCGGCCCATTTTTGTTCTTCCGCTGCCTCGTCGGGAGGCGTGATCCGGATCCGTCGTGGTTCCCCAACAGTGGTATCAGAGCCAGGTTCGGATCTGATCAATACAATTACTGCCTTATTGTATCTAATTTTCAACTTTTTAGATCGAAATCAAAAGAAAGTTTTGGAACTTGGCCACCGGCCGCCGCCGTGTGTGGCGGAGCCCTCCTCTTCGCCTGCGCACTTCTGGACGCTGGGCGTCTCCTTCACGCATGGTGGCCGTTCGAAGATCGCCGCTGGTCGCGCGATGTTGCGCCGCTCCGCTTGACGCTGCAGCGCGATGGTGTCGCTTCACGTCGCGCGCTGGCCGCGCGATTGGAGCTACTGGCCGGCAGCCCCGTGTGCAAATCGTTGCACGCTGGTCGGTGGTTGTGCGCCATGGCTGGACGCGCATCACGCGATTGCGCCTCGCTTGTCGCGGCCGTGCGTGGCCTTGCGCCTCGCACGTTTTTCGTGGTGGCGGCCGCCGCCGGCTGCCGGCGCTCCGGCGATGCTCCGGCGATGTCGTGACGGCTGATTTCTTCTAGGGTTTAGTTCGGACCTGTCCCGGGCAGCCGTGAAGTTTTCGGGTCGATATTCGATGTCAAGCCCGTTTTGGTCGATTTTGAAATTTTGAGATTTTCGGGCCTAAAATTGTTTTAAGCCCAATTTGATACAATTAAATTGCAAAATACGATTTTAATTTTGAAATATGATTTTATAAATTAAATATGATTTTGTTGATTAAAATTTGATTTTATCTACAAAATACGATTTTATTTATAAAATGCGATTTCGTAATTAAAATATGATTTTGTGGATAAATAATTGGATTATTTAATTTATGCATATTAATTAGATTATCTGCATGATTGGGATGACCGAGAGCCGTGCCCAATTTGTTAGTGTATGCGATAGGTTTTCTGTGATTCGGTTTGTAAATATTTTGATTATCATTTAAAGTGGGCCTGTTTGTGGCTCGTTCCCACCCCTTGATAAATGTATCCCTTATATATCATGGTAAATTTAAATGTAAAATTACTAGATTTAGTGGGAGGACATCCGAAGAGGTGGACAATGACGATCAAGGATATTGAAGACCGAAGATCTGTAAAACCAGAAGCATTGTAATAGGATTGCATTGCATGTTGCATTACCCTTAGGATTGGACCTAGGTCCGTGGCTGGCAACCACGGACCGCATAGCTCTCGCGATCGATCATCCCAATGTTTTTATATATGTGATATATAGTTAGTTGAATCCGCATGTTGCATGTTTTAAATTTGATTTAAAATAAATGCATGAGACCAAATTTTCAAAAATAAAATCCCTCGTTTTAAATATGATTTTAAAACTAATATCAAGATAAATGTTTATTCGATAAACTAAAGGGTATTTAAATTTGTTTAAATTATCCCTACCTTCCATCAACAATGGGTGTACGTCGATGCTACCCGTATACATGGTCCGGCTCATATTATTGAGGGGGTCATGTATGCCGGAAAGCTGTCCACGCCATTGACAATTGTTGTGAGTTCGGTTGGAACTCCCTTTAACGTTGGTTCATATTATTGGGGACGTTAAGGGGACCGTCCTTAACGACTCAACATTGATGGGTCATCTTTACACGTGATAGTAAACGGCGTCATATTATTGGGCCCTTACTGGACGTGAGGTGAATACATGGAGGTTGCACCGGTTGCAATCGGAAACTACCTTTTGGGGGTCATGGATGGCAGATATTATTCGGGTCCATGATCGCTTAATTGGGCTCCGTGTACCCACTAAAGAAACTTGCTTTCTCGATTTCATTAGAGGGTGGTGAAATCGTTAAAATAGTGGGAGGGTAATTCATAAAACTTAATGACCATGTTTTATGTCTTAGCGATTACTTTATATATAGTTAGTGATGATTGTCTGTTTTCTTTTCAGTTGTACGGGGAGAACTCTCGACATGAGAGGTTCACGACTGTCAAGGAGCTTATGACGAGCCGCATGCGCGATGGGACTTCGGTCCGCGAGCATGGGGTTCGTATGATTGGGCTCGTTGAAAAGCTGTCGGGCCTTGATATCGCACTTCCACACGAGATGTCGGTGGATGTACTTCTCCTCTCGCTACCCGCTGCATTTGACCCCTTTGTGGTCAACTTCAACATGAACAAGCTGACAGCCACCCTTGAAGTGGTGGTTAACATGCTTGTAGTGTTTGAAGGAACCATAAAGAAGGACAAACCCGTCCTCCTTATGGGCTCTTCTGCGAAGAAGGGGCCCAGACGCAAGAGCAAGAAGCGTTCTGCTCCTGCGAAGGAGGAAAAGTCCGCCAAGAAGCCAAAGGCAAAGGCTTCCAAACCAAACAAGTCTGAGGATGTTTGCCACCACTGCCACAAGCCTGGGCATTGGAGGAGGAACTGCAAGGAGTACCTCGAGCAGTTGTGAACTGCGAAAGGTATGTTCTACATTGAAATAAATATGTCTCTTAATTCGACTTCTTGGGTACTTGATACCGGATGTGGATCTCATATCTGCAATGATTTGCAGGTGATGACAAGAAGCCGACGTCTTAGAGAGGGTGAGACCCACTTGAGGCTTGGCAATGGAGCAAGAGTTGCTGCAGTAGCTATAGGAGATGTTTATTTATTTATGTCTTCTGATTTTAAGTTGTTGTTGAGAAACGTTTTATTTGTTCCCGAATTAATTAGGAGTGACATGTTTGATCTGTCAGACATTAACTCCTTACCGACTTGTGAATCTTGTCTTAAGGGAAAGATGACTAAGCAACCCTTCAAGGGCAAGGGTGAGCGTGCTCAAGGCCTATTGGATTTGATCCATACTGATGTGTGTGGTCCGTTTAGTATTGGTACTAAATATGGTCACACATACTTCATCACCTTTACCGACAATTACTCTAGGTATGGGTACTTGTACTTAATGAAGCACAAGTCTGAATCCTTTGAAAGGTTCAAAGAATTCAAGGCTAAAGTAGAAAATCAACTAGGCAAAATTATTAAAGCACTTCGATCCCATCGAGGTGGCGAATACTTGAGTGCCGAATTTCAAGACTATCTGAAAGAGAATGGGATTCTCGCACAGTGGACCCCTCCGGCCACACCACAGCTCAATGGTGTAGCGGAGCGTCGTAATCGGACCTTGCTGGACATGGTTCGATCTATGATGAGATTCACTGAACTTCCCACCTCGTTTTGGGGCTATGCGCTCGAAACGGTGGTAATGTTGTTGAACAATGTCCACACCAAGGCAGTGGATGAGACTCCATATGAGATATGGATGGGCAAACCACCCAAGTACTCATACATGAGGATTTGGGGATGTCCTGCTTACGTGAAGCAGACAGTGGGAGATAAGTTGGATACGAGATCCATCTTATGCTACTTCATTGGGTCCCACCGCGTTTTGGGGCTATGCGCTCGAAACGGTGGTAATGTTGTTGAACAATGTCCACACCAAGGCAGTGGATGAGACTCCATATGAGATATGGATGGGCAAACCACCCAAGTACTCATACATGAGGATTTGGGGATGTCCTGCTTACGTGAAGCAGACAGTGGGAGATAAGTTGGATACGAGATCCATCTT
>KV006936.1:104324-141871 GCA_001598015.1 Dorcoceras hygrometricum
AACTGGAAGGCTACACTGATTCTAGCTTCCAGTGTTACGTGGATGATTCGAAATCAACCTCTGGATTTGTATTCATGCTCAATGGTGGTGCTGTCTCTTGGAAGAGTTCCAAGCAAGACACCATCGCGGATTCAACCACTGAGGCTGAGTACATTGCAGCATCAGCTGCTGCTAAGGAGGCCGTTTGTATAAGGAATTTCGTCCAAGAGTTGGGCGTCATTCCTAGTGGAGTTGGTCCAGTCCCGGTGTACTGCGACAACACGGGTGCCGTTGCGCAAGAAAAGGAGCCTAGGTCTCACCAAAGATCCAAACACATACTGAGGAAATACCACATAATCCGGGATATTGTGGCTAGAGGTGACATAGCAGTTGAGAGAGTCACCTCTGCGGACAACGTTGCTGATCCACTTACTAAGCCCTTGCCTGGACCGTTGTTTTAAAAACATCACAAAACAATGGGACTACATCTGATGAGTAGTTTGCTTTAGGGCAAGTGGGAGATTGTTAGAGTAGATGCCCAACTAGCCAACTTGTGGCGTGTGGGTTTAAAGACTCTTGTATATGACAATCTTTATATATGATATTCACATTTATTTATATGATATTCTCTACTTTCATTGTGTTGTATAATGATTAACAATTGCGTTGAGTAAAGACCTAGAATGCACTATAGTGTATGTTAGATGTGATAGTGGGTATGACGGCTATCATGAAACACATCTAATAGTCACTGTGTATTCTAAATTAGTTCCTAGTCGATTGGGCCGTCAAAATGAGGATAAGACCACCCGAGCTCGAGACTAGTATCTGCGATGCAAAGTACCATGTTTCATTGGTAGGGAACATTGTGATGTTCTGAGCATGCAGATAGATAGTGACCTGGTGATCTATCGAACTACCCTCGTTCGGACTTTCCAAGTGGTTACCATTTGTCGAGTGGATAAGTCCGAGGTCTTGGTTGTACTGATTAGTCCTCACGACTCGAAACGTCATTGAAACTCTACATGATAGGCGTCTCACTTTGACCCGTTTGCCGACTCACTTGGGTCATAAGGCGTCGGGATTGGGTGAGACCTCGATGCATGTAGGAGTCGATGCATCGTTGTCGAGGATTCACGGGTCATAAGGCGTCGGGATTGGGTGAGACCTCGATGCATGTAGGAGTCGATGCATCGTTGTCGAGGATTCACCGCTCGCAGACATGCGTGGATATCCTATGCTATCTGAGGGGATAATAGTGTATAAATCTCTGGCCAGAGTACTAGAAGTGTTTTAGGTAAATGTGTTTACCTAGTTACACTCGCGATGTCACTATTCGATCTCCATGATATATGCATAGCTATCGGATCTTTAGCGAATCTCGATTTACCAATGGTCGTTGATCTGATCGGGATATATGGATTGAAAGGACCGTACTGTATGCTAACCACGACCAACTGGTTCTTGCAGGCACTATCAGTGATACCTAGGGGATCATGGGGCGATGTTTCTAGACGCTCTTACCATGATCCGATGGGCAAGTCCGGAATTGTGATTCCGGAGCAACAATGGTTGTGGGCCCACGGCTAGCTGAATCCCTGAATCATTGAGGGTCACACAAGTACTGGATTCGAGATTCCCGCACGGATACTGAGCTCAATGTGTTGAGCATAGGAAGAGGATTTTGGGGAGTGCGACTTCCTAAAAGTCAACAGGGGTCAAATCGTGATTTCCCGCTGTTGAGGGGCAAAACGGTCATTTTGCACTGGGGTTCTGAAAAATGATTTTTCAGATCATAGTATTCAGTTTTGGAAACTGAGTCGATCGGTCCGATCTGATCGGCGATCGAAGTTACGATGAAGTAACGGTGATGGGGATGAACCGAATGTTCATCCGTTGGACCCGGGCCCGTTGGGCCGGTCCAAGTCCATCATCAAGTCTACTTAAGGTAGACTTAGACTTAATCACTCATAACTTAACACAAACCCTAACCCTAAGAGCTCTAGTAGCCGCCGCCCTCTCCTCTCTCAAAAGGCCGCCGCCGCCGCCGCCCTGCGCCGCCGCCGCCTCTCTCGGCGGAAATTGTTCCGGCCAACTCGACGAGGAGAATCCATCCGCGCCGATCTCATCAGGCTTTCTAGTGCAGGCTGACGAAGGAGTATCCCTTCCGGTCGTGGACCTGATTGACGTAATCTACCGCCGCCTACCGTGAAGTGCCGGTTTCCTCGCGAAACTGGTCGGAGCCAGGCACGAGTTGCCAGAAAGGTAACCCCGAGAAACACCCTATGAATGGTCATAGCATTATTTGTTTTGAATTGTATTGATCGTCTCCCGACCCATTTTTGTTCTTCCGCTGCCTCGCCGGGAGACGTGATCCTGATCCGCCGTGGTTCCCCAACATTCAGAATACACAGTGACTATTAGATGTGTTTAATGATAGCCATCTTATCCACTATCACATCTAACATACACTATGGTGCATTCTAGGTCTTTATCCAACATAATTGTTAACATTATAACATAATGAAAATAAAGAATGCCATAAATCAATGCGTATTTCATAAATAAAGATTATCATATACAAGAGTCTATAAAACCCACACGCCACAAGTTGGATAGTTGGGCATCTACTCTAACAGCCTAGAAGTAGGGGTAGAGGTAGAAGGCAGATTCCGGAAGAGTCTGAAGGTCACATCGAAGGTGATCAACGTAGTTTTCCCCTCCGTGGACGCGGTAGGCGAGCTGAGGATGAGGTTGACGAGTTGGCTGCTCATGTGAACGATATGGAACCCGTTATGGCGAGGTTTCAGCGTATGAATCCTCAGGTTTTCAATGGGAATGAGTCTAGTGCTGATGCAGATTCGTGGTTGCAGCATGTCACGGGTTTGTTTAACCGTGTGAAGTATGATGACGAACTTAAGTTGAGTCTGGCTACTTTTCAGTTGAGGAAAGGTGCGGAGCATTTGTGGAAAGGCGCTTTGAGGACTTTGGAAGAGACTGGAGTAGGTATTTCGTGGGACAGTTTTTGCGCAGCTTTTCGTCAATAGTATGTCCCAGAGTCCTATTTGAACGCTCGTGAGCGTGAGTTTGATAATTTGGAGCAAGGCTCTATGTCTGCGAGAGAGTATGCCCGTAGGTTTGAATGAGTCTAGTGCTGATGCAGATTCGTGGTTGCAGCATGTCACGGGTTTGTTTAACCGTGTGAAGTATGATGACGAACTTAAGTTGAGTCTGGCTACGTTTTCAGTTGAGGAAAGGTGCGGAGCATTTGTGGAAAGGCGCTTTGAGGACTTTGGAAGAGACTGGAGTAGGTATTTCGTGGGACAGTTTTTGCGCAGCTTTTCGTCAATAGTATGTCCCAGAGTCCTATTTGAACGCTCGTGAGCGTGAGTTTGATAATTTGGAGCAAGGCTCTATGTCTGCGAGAGAGTATGCCCGTAGGTTTTCTTCCCTTCTTGCGTATGTGCCGCATGTTGCTGGCCGAGAGAGAGCAAAGAGAACTAGGTTTCTTGAGGGGCTGAATGAGGAGTTGTATTCTTTGGTTTTGGCGAGTTACCCAAGAGCTATGTGGAGGTGGTGGACAGTGCGATAGACATTGAGGAGCGTTTGAGGAATCGTCGGTCTCGTGTTAGGCCGTAGGTGGCGCAGAGTAGTCGTCCAGTGGTTCAAGGAGCGCAACCTTCCCAGTCGTCTCAGTCGTCTCATCCACCCCAGCAGCAGCAGTTAGCTCAGAAGTCGGGACACCAGAGGTTTAGGCCTCGTGGCCACCAGTTCAAGAAGAAGGCAGGTTCTAGTTCTTCTGGTTCTGGTAGTTCTAGCAGTGGTAAACCTAGGGCAGAGTTTTGTGGCTTTTGTGGAGGCAAGCACCCTTCGACCCAGTGTGTTGGAGTAAAGGGTTCGTGTAACATCTGTGGACAGTATGGGCACTTTGCAAGAGTGTGTCCGTTGGCTGGATCTCAGCAAGTTGCAGCTTCACCTCAGGGTTATGGTGGATCTTCTAGAGGTCGTTCTTTTTCGATGCCTCAGTCTAGAGTGGGGGAGACGCAGTTTAGGCCGTTTCAGTAGCCTGGTCCATCGTGTTTCAGACAGTCTTCCCAGCAACATTTCTCAGTTCCCAAGAAAGCCCAGGTGAATGCCATTACGAGGGAGCAAGCGGAGGGCACGCCTAGCGGAGTGATTGCAGGTATTTGCTCTGTCTTTGATTTTCCTGCACGAGTATTGTTTGATACTGGCGCATCGCATTCGTTTATTTTTGATGCATTTGTGGTTGAGCATGGTTAGCATACCATCCCTTTGCGCGATGTTGTCTCTGTTGCAACTCCGGTTGGCGCGAGCCTGTACTCCCGAGAGGCTTTGTTGAATGGCATTTTGAGGTTTGGTGAGAATGTTTTAGTAGCAAATTTGATTCGTTTGGTGTTATGGGATTTCTACTGTATAGTGGGAATGGATGTGTTGTCGAGTTTTAGGGCCTCGGTGGATTGTTTCCATGGAATTGTGCGTTTTAGGCCTCAGTTTGGCGAGAAATGGAACTTTTATGGCCATGATTCCCAGTCAAAGATTCCTTTGGTCTCGACGATGGAGATGTTTAGTCTGTTGTCTTTAGAGAACGTTGGATTTATGATTTATGCGTTGGACGCATCTTCTTCTTCGGGTGTGGAGCTTAGTGATGTTCCGGTTGCTCGTGATTTCCCCGATGTGTTTGAGGAGGTTCCTGGTTTTCCTCCGAAAAGGGAGATCGACTTTAGCATCGATCTGGTGCCTGGCACAGCTCCGATCTCGCGTGCACCGTATCGTTTAGCACCTGCAGAGTTGAGGGAGCTTAAAGTGCAGCTTGACGACTTGCTAGAGAAAGGTTTTATTAGGCCTAGCATGTCACCATGGGGAGCTCCGATTTTGTTTGTGAAGAAGAAGGATGGAACTATGAGGATGTGCATTGATTTCCGCCAACTGAATAAGGCTACAGTGAAGAATAAGTACCCTTTGCCTAGGATTTATGATTTGTTCTATCAGTTGCAAGGTTCTGCCGTGTATTCGAAGATCGATTTGCGGTCGGGGTACCATTAGTTGCGGATTGGAGAGCAAGATGTTGCGAAAACTTCGTTTCGTACGAGGTACGGGCATTATGAGTTTCTGGTTATGCCTTTTGGTTTGACCAATGCCCCTGCAGTTTTCATGGATTTGATGAATAGAGTTTTTCGAGAGTACATCGATCAGTTTGTGATTGTGTTTATCGATGATATCTTGGTGTATTCGAAGACTCTGATGGAGCACCAGGTGCATTTGAGGATTTTTCTCCAAACTCTTCGAGACTCGCAGCTGTATGCTAAGTTTTCTAAGTGCGAGTTTTGGTTGGATAGAGTTGTGTTTCTGGGTCATGTGATTTCAGCAGATGGGATTTTTGTGGATCCCAGTAAGGTGGAAGCTGTTGTCATTGGGAGCGTCCCAGGAATGTGTCGGAGATTCGTAGTTTCTTGGGTCTGGATGGCTATTATCGTCGTTTTATTGAGATATTTTCTAGTATAGCTAAGTCGATGACACAGTTGACTCAAAAGGACAAGAGTTTTTTTTGGACTGAGCAATGTGAGAGCATTTTTCAATTGCTCAAAGAGAAGCTAACTTCTGCGCCTGTGTTAGCTTTGCCGTGTGGTTCAGGTGGTTTTGTAGTTTTTTCAGATTCTTCGCTCAATGGATTGGGCTGTGTGTTGATGCAGAATGGTCGAGTCATTGCTTATGCTTCTCGGCAGTTGAAACTGCATGAGACTCGATACCCAGTTCATGATTTAGAGCTAGCAGCTGTGGTCTTTGCTTTGAAGATTTGGCGCCACTATCTGTATGGTGAGCAGTTCGTGGTGTATTCGGACCACAAGAGTCTCCAGTATTTGTTTTCTCAGTCAGATTTTAATATGAGACAGTGTAGATGGATGGAGATGCTTAAGGATTTTATTGTGAGATCCAATACCAGCCTGGGAAAGTTAATGTAGTGGCTGATGCCTTGAGTAGGAAAGCTCAAGTGGCGATGCTTGCATCTGTACAGATTTCGAAGGTGCATGAGCATTTAAGCACTAATGGTTGGTGTTTTTACCCAGCTGAGGATTATGTTGTGGTGTCTTCTTTTCAAGTTGAGCCACATATTTTTGCGAGCATTAGAGCTGCTCAAATGACAGATCCTTCCATCCATGAGCTAAAGCTAAAGGTTAGAGCTGGACAGCTTGAGGAGTATTCTGTCTCTCCTGATGGTTGTTTGAGATTCTGTGGCAGGTTGGTTGTGCCAAATCTGATTGATTTGAAGGAAGAGATCCTTAAAGAAGCGCACTGCAGTAGGCACAGTGTTCATCCAGGCGTGAGGAAGATGTATTATGCCTTAAAGACTCACTTCTCGTGGGCTGGTTTGAAGAGCGACGTTGCTGATTTTGTGGCTAGATGTCTGAATTTTCAGCAAGTCAAGGCTGAAAGTATGAGACCTGGCAGTCTATTGCAAAGTCTGGAAGTGCCCCAGTGGAATTGGGAGCACATAGCGATGGATTTTGTGACGCATCTGCCTCGTTCCAGCAGAGGATGTGATGTTGTGTGGGTTGTTATCGAAAGATTGTCAAAGTCTTCTCACTTCATTCCCTATGGTATGACGTTTTCTTTGAAGAAAATGGCAAAGTTGCACGTGGATTTTGTGGTGCGTTTGCATGGTGTGCCTGTTTCCATTGTCTCTGACAGAGATCCGAGATTCACTTCCAGGTTTTGGAAGAGTTTGCAGACAGATTTAGGTACCAGATTGGCTATGAGTACAGCGTATCACCCCCAAACAGATGGACAATCTGAGAGGACTATCCAGATTTTGGAGGATATTCTAGGAGCTGTGGTGATGGACATCGGTGGTAGCTGGCAGGATTCACTGTCTTTGGTTGAGTTTTCTTACAATAACAGCTACCAAGTGACGATTGGCATGGCACCATTTGAAGCACTGTATGGCAGGAAGTGCAGGTCGCCTGTGTGTTGGGAAGAAGTAGGTGAGAAGCAGTTGCCTTCTCCAGAATTTGTGCAGCAGATGAGAGATCATGTAGAATTGATTCGCCAGCGTATGAAAGCTGCACAAGATTGCCAAGCCAGTTATGCGAATAAGAGGCATAGGTCTTTAGAGTTTCAGGTTGGTGATCATGTTTTCCTGAAAGTTTCTCCTTTTCGTAGTGTTCTACGTTTTGGTCTCAAGGGTAAGTTAGCTCCTCGTTATGTTGGACCGTATGAGATTGTTGAGAGGATAGGCCCTTTGGCATATCGGCTGTGGTTGCCACCAGATTTGTCTTCCTTACATGAGGTGTTTCATGTTTCGATGTTGAGGAAGTATGAGCCAGATCCATCTCATGTGTTGAGGACAGACGAGGTAGAGCTTGATCAGACTTTGAGCTATGTTGAGTATCCCTTGCAAATTCTGGATAGGAAGGAGAAACAGCTGAGGAACAAGACCATTCCCTTAGTGATGGTTCAGTGGAGCAAGCATGGTAGAGAGGAAGCTACCTAGGAACTGGAAGAGAAGATGCAGCGTGAGTGGCCGCATCTGTTTGAGTAAGTGTTGCCTCAGATTCCAGTAGTTGGTTTCTTGTTATTTCCTGGTAGGTGTTTGCTTAAGTTCTTTTCCCCAGTTATCTTGAACTCTTGATCTTGAGCTGTTTGATTTCGAGGACGAAATCCTATTTTAGTGGGGGATAGATGTGAGACCCGAAAGCTGATGAGATTAATTGAGTTAATTAATCGGGTTTTATTGAGATCAGCTTTGAGTTGTTATGATTGGAGAAGCTATCGGGTTTTGTTTAAGTCCTTAGAACAGTTCTGGAGAGTTAGAGTTTGGCGCGGAATCTGTTCAGTAGTGAGTACTGGGTCATCGCTGAATGTTAGCGTTCAGCAGTGGTGACGTCAGAAGTTGTCGCTGAGTGGTTGTGTGCAGCAGTCGTAGCGAGATCTGTTGTCGCTGAGCATAGAGAGTGCGTTAGCGTGTTTCAACAGTGAGTAGCTAAACCTAATCGTTTGGATTAGTTGGAACGACAGCGTTTTGGATTAGCGGGGAAGACTCAGTAGTAGCAGCATTGCTCTTCAGTAGTGTGAGAGATCTGATGTTGCATTGCGAACATATGTTGGTTAGTTGTTCGGATTAGTTGGAACGACAGCGTTTTGGATTAGCGGGGAAGACTCAGTAGTAGCAGCATTGCTCTTCAGTAGTGTGAGAGATCTGATGTTGCATTGCGAACATATGTTGGTTAGTTGTTCAGCAGTGAGTAGCGGGTGACGTGTCCAGTTGTGACAGTAGTTCTCTGCGACGTCATTTGAGTTAGTAGAGATCTGTTTTGGCTTTGAGAGAGATATTTTGCAAGGTCTGTTTGCGAGCGGGTATATCAGTTGTGATAGCTTAAGTTTTCGGTGGATCTGTTCCCAGTTCTGTCAGCAGTGATATTTAATAGGGAGCTTGGCCTAGTTCTTTATTATTGTTCCCGACACTTAGAAATATTTCCCGATAGCAAACTCTGTCGTTATACCCTAGCTACTGTTTACCGAACCTTATCTTCTTCGATTGTCGACGGTAGACAGCTCCGATTGAAGTAAGAGTTTTGGATATAGCTTTCGGAAGTTTGCTTGAAGCTGGTGAGGTGCACGAAGACATCTCCCTTGTGTAGTCTGTTAGCATTACCGTCCTAGCTTGTTTGGGTAAGTGTTCAGACCCTGTCTTGTGTTGTTTAGAGCTCTCTGCTGAGTTAGATGGGGTAGGATAGCGCTGGTTGAGTTCGTAGCTCCCAACTGTTGCTTTTCTGTGCTTCGGTCCTTGAGTAGTTGCTTGTGTTGGCTTAGCAGGTGGTGGATCTGCGTTGCTTGGACTATGTTTGTAGTAATTGTTGCACAGAAGATTTGAGGTACGGATGTGAGCTTGTCTTACAGCATGGATTTGGCATGGATATTATGTGTAATGCTGTGGTTCTTCTGTATTGCTGATGCTTGCATATGTTTCGTGATTTATATGGCAAGCTGTTGCATTGCATATACATCTATCATATCCAATTCAGATCTTGTAGCCTTGCATTGTTCTACTGTTCTGTTGCGTGCCAGGATGCGAGGGCGAGCGGCAGTACCGCACTCTCATCTCCCTGCTGGGTTTAGTTAGCCACTATGATCCGAGTAGTTAACTACCATAGTTCATGAGTTGGACAACGGCAGGTTGAGCAAATGTGAAGTATCTGGTATCGGGTGTGGTGTAGAGATCAGTGGGTAATTCCCATATGATTGTACACACACCGTGGCCACTATCTTTGCAGAATCTGTTGTCAGCTGTTGATCTATTCCTGAGTTCTTTGGCTCCCTGATGTGGTTGTAGCCTTCGGCTGTTGCCCTATTCCTCATGCATAGCATCTGCATTTTATCTGTTGCTGTCTATTGCTATTTTTCAGTTGCTCTCCGTACTGGGGTTTGACCCGGATGTCACTCTAGGGCTTTGTGTTTGTTGCCTGTATGTTGTTTCAGGTTTCCTAGGTTTCTCTGCTGGTCGTGGCTTTGACCAAGCTGGAGGTGCCCCAGGAGGTGGTTAGAGTGTCCCAGTTAGCGTATAGCATATATGTACTAGTACTGTCAGCCGGGGAATTCCCTGTGCTTGTGGGATTCAGTTGTATGCTGTAATACTTTTATTTGTTTAAATGCTGTACTGTTGTACTGTATTGTGTTGTTAAATTGGGATACTTTAAATATTGTTGTATTTTAAATTATATGTTTTAATCGTCAGGCCAAAGCGAAAATTTGAAGCCACTTTTGTATGCTTCCGCTATTTTTCTGCGTTGTTTAACTCTGATTTGTGCACGAGGCCTGACATTTAGTACTCAAAATATTGTGTTCATTGTATTATTCAGATTTGAGTGTGTAACGAAGGTGCTTCTTGAAGCAGTTTGAATATTATGTTGATTGTAACTCAGCAGTGTTATCTGCGTGTATTGTGGAGATTGCTAGGAGTTCACTTGGAGCGAGGCTCAGTGATTGGGTGTCTACAGTGTCTGTATTCATCAAAGTTTTCTAGTGGAATCTTCCTGCAAAGGAAGAAGGGGAGACGTAGGATTTGATATCCGAACTTCCATAAACAAATTCTGAACTTTGCACTTTTAATTATTTGCATCGCATTTATTTTATACTGTTCACTGCTCGATCGGTTTCTTTCCGCACATTTTTATTTTTAACCGAGAGAACAGCTTTAGACTGGGAGTCTCAGATTAGGTAACTCAGATCTGAGTTGAGCGAAGGCTTATAAGTCATTTCTAAGGTTTCGAAAAATAATAAATTGAAAGGAGTTCATTTAATCCCCCCTTCTGAACTCCTAAAATCATTTTAATGATATTTTCTATTCCATTGATTCTATCACCACACCTAGGACTGCAACAGCTGCCTCACTCACGGACTAGCTGAACTACCTGAAAAAGGTCTGCAATTTCCAACACACGGCCAAAGCAGCCCCAAGGGAAAACAAACAAGGTTAAACCTCAGTACGAAGAGCAATATCACATACAACTAACAAATAAAGCATGAAACGTAATGCATCGTGCAATGCATGCAGGAAGACCAAGGAATCATTGGGGTTCAAAAATGCGCAACAGCTGGAGATACAATGCTTGTAGGAACGCTCGACAGCTGTGAATACAAGGATCACAGGAACAGATTAACAGCCGGAGGTAACAAGGCTCGCAGAACAACTCCACGGCTGGAGGTACAAGAAATAGTGGCCACAGAGCATGTGAGAGCGTGGTAGCTATCCACTCGTCTCAACACGCAGTACTAGAAGCAAAAACAGCTCAACCTGCTGATGTCCAAAGCTCATGAGAGCGTGGTAGCTATCCACTCATCTCATAGCGGCAAACAACCTGACAGCAGGTAGAAGAGGAGCACAGTAGCTAGCCGCTCATCCTCAATAAACCAACGACAAGCTTCCTGATACTAGCAGGTCATCAACAGGAAAGGCCACATAGATAACAAGAAAGCTCACAACAGGGAACGACTAGAAGACATATAACGAGGAAGGAGTTCAACAATGAACTACTAGCATGCGGGTAACAAGGGAGGAGCCTATCAATATGCCATGCGTGTATGTCATACTCACAGAATAGATGCAACAATAACAAAAGAGAAACAACACAACAACTGAAAATAGCATATCGCTAACAGCGCGGCTACACAGATCACGCATAAAGCTCCAGCAGATTAGCACATAACAACACAGGCACAACATGCAGAGCAGAATAGCTTAGAAAGACCATGCTTCGTCAAACTTAGCACACAGCTCCCGGATACGAGGCCTACGGCCACCACAAGTAGATCGCACACACGAATAATAGCTACTGCAGCTAAACAATTACACAGCTCAGGCAACAACAGGCCTAGCAAGGTTCGGCAGCTTACCTCGACACAGCACGCACATAACCAAGCTACGGGCACAGCTCATGCAGCCACACTATGTACTCATACTTAACACCAAAGCTATAACTATAAGCTCAGATTCGTACCTTACGCAGATCTTGGCCAATACCTCAGCACAGCTCACGCCTGGAATCAGGACGCACCCACTGCTACGTTCAAACCTCGCCCAATAACTTTAGGGTCAGCAGCTCACGGCTAGACCAGAAGGGAAGTTCTAATCTGAACCGAAGCTCAACAAGGACGGAAATTGCGACATAGCTTGCGACAATATCCTCTGTCCGGCCTCCTCCCGACCCAAACAGGTATGTCGGCCTTGAAGAGGGGTTTCCAACCGCTGTATCCTCTCTCCAAATGGGCCGGCCAAAATCCGGCGATTTGGAACTTACTATGACGGGTGAACAAAAATTAGGGCTACGGAAATATCTACCGGAACTTCCTGGAGACGCTAAGGAATGTGTGGTCTAAATATAACTAATTATGGGTCAACGAGGGCTATTTATAGACACGCTCAACAAATCATGGCTACAATGATCTCAGCTCAGCCCTCGCACGCGATGCTGCTTACGAACCAACATAGCTTACACTTCCACTACATATTACAACTACAGTGGTATCAGATCAGCTCAGATCTCCCCACTGTACTCAACCTACACAAAACAGCTCGCATCCAAATCTCAAAGCTGACACCAGCTTAGACACACAGCTCAGGAAGCTTCCACTAACAGCTTGCGCACACCAACAGACATGCTCACATCTTAGCATGCAAATGCTACCAGCTCTCGCATCCAACAGCTCGCGTCCCAACAGATCACGCTCCTAGCAGATAACAGCTACCGTGATACCAGATCACGTATGCACAGCAGCACAGGTTCTCAACAGATTAAGCCTGCGATAGCTCACAGCTACTATAGCAGATTACAACCCAGATCGGTTTATGCACTGGTCAGCTCACGTGTACTGGACAGCTCTCTCCAAAGCTGGAACTCTCAACAGCTCTCGTCCAGTCTGCTAACTACGACCAGCTCTTTCCCTTAACGCTAAAAACCCCCCCATAGCACTGGTCTACACAGTACACTACTATCAGCTCCAAAGCTGGAACTCTCAACAGCTCTCGTCCAGTCTGCTAACTACGACCAGCTCTTTCCCTAAGCTAAAAACCCCCATAGCACTGGTCTACACAGTACACTACTATCAGCTAACATCTAAGCTGCCATCTCTAATCCATGCGGCACAACACTCGTGATGTGAATACCCATCATAGTGCACCCAAAAATACTCCTAAGCTAACATCAGTTTAGGATCAGACAGTCAAGTCCCCAAGTTTCTCGCTGCTAAGCTGCTATCTCCAAATAGATTGCAACTTTTAATACTGCTCGCAACACCCAGAACAGCTTGTGCTACCACAGATCAGCTTACGTCGACCAGCTCAGTTCGTGTACATCCACAATAGCTCACGGCCCTCAGGCCAATGCTTACTATTCAGCTCAGAATGTTCTCAATAGCTTACGACACCAAAATCTGTTCGCTGAACTCTCAGATCACCATGCATCTCAGGAATACCTCACAATTCCAGATAAGCTCATGCTCGCTTCTCCCTGCTATACGGTACTCTTAATGTGCTAACAGCTCACAACAGCAGCAGCTTAGATAACATATCCGGCACAGAATTCCCTACCAGCTTGCACCCGAGCTGGTCCAGCTCACGCCCTAGCTGGTCTATTGCAACCCTAAGAAGTTTCTTCTACCAGCAACACTAAGACCAGCTTGCATCTCTGAGGCCAGCACTAAGCATCAACACAACTTACATCGGTGTTGGTCTAGGCTGAAATCCGAAACAGCTCCTCCTATCAGCTTAGCACCAACTCTAGAACCAGCTCGGATACGAGCTGTTCCATCTCATCAGATGCTCCCTAAGCTGATCTGTACCAATTAGTTATCCACTAATCCCAAATGATTAGCCACTAAGCATTCTCGCTAATTACTGGCCTCACAATTTCTGCTTTGAATCAGTACGCTCGCGTGCGGATCATACTCCGAGCTGATACAACTCAGGTCCACTCTGGACTGATATAGTAAATTCAAGTCTAAATTCTTCGTTATTAAGCTTTGATTCGAAAGAATCCTCTAATATATTCGTAGTTATACCCAAACATCAAAGATAGTTTACCAGCTCAGATCTATTCTATTTTTTATTCGTTTCTGCAGTCCAAGCCGGTTTCATCTTTTTTCTTCAGAGGAATTCCTAGAAGTCTTAGATCATCAAAAGATTTTTTAAATAGCAATTCATAGAAGGAAGTGATCTGATTCAGATCAAGAAAAGAATATTTTTACAGAATATTAAAGGAAATGTAAGTCAAATGCTTAAAGTGATTATGACAAAGATAGCATACGACCTCCATTGGAAGGGTGAGGATGCTAGCTGACGAACCAGTGTGCCCCTTCACATAGGAAGGGTGAGGATGTTGGTTGACAAAACTTTGTTCCCCTTCACATAGTAAAGATGGGATGTATTTCCCCAGCTCCTGATTTCAGATGATAGCTTGGTCAAGCGACCTTAACATATGTACAAGTGTCCGAGCCATAATTCAAGAGAAAACAAGAACATAGCACAGGGTTGCTTACAACCACGATTTAAAGAAAAGTTTATATTACTTTGTTTTACAAGTACTATCAATTATTTTCAGTATGTTTCAAACATGTGTAATTATGCTTTCGCAGTTTTCAGTTTACCATATTATTGTTTCAGCTTATCAGCTTTTAAGTTCTAGCAGTTTATGTAGTTTTCAGATATAGTAACAATAATTATTATGCATGTATTGACTGCCTTTGATATTCCAAATTTACTTACTGAGCCCCTAGGCTCACTAGTTTTCTTGAGTGCAGGTAATGAGACTTAAGCAGAGCTGGATGCTGTGACTGGGTCTGATCGGGGGTGTTTATCGTGGACAGTCGCTTCCATGGTGTTTCCAGTTTTAGTCTTTTGTTGTATAGTAAATTAAGATACAACTTTTGTATATTTCATATTACCTCCTCATTTTCAATGTAGTCTGAATGGATTCGTATCTTTGGATATATATATATATATATAAAGTTCCGCAGTTAAGAAATCCTTTGAATAAAGATACAGTCTGTTCTTAAATGCTTTGCGATCTGAAATTTTAAAAAAGTTGCAAATCAGCCCAGAAGGAATTGTCATCTTTCAATATGCACCTTCCCAGTTTATTATTTAAGATTTTTGGTTTGGGATTCTACATTTGATATTAGAGCAAGCTCCTTGAGATAAACACTTCTTTCAGTCTGAGACAGTTCTCTCCGGCCGCTTCTGTTATCCTATGAGTTTTATTTCATGTTCTAGCATATAGTATTCCCTCATAATAGTTTTTTGGTGGATTTGGGATACGAATACAGATAAATTTCAGGAATAAGTAGAGGAAGAAGAAGCAATATGTAAGGAGAGGGTGAAACAGATAGAAATAACCCTGTCTTAGCTAGCATGGACCAGCTGCTGGAACGCATGGTTGATCAATCTAACCCAGGGAATGGTAATCATTAGGACGACTGGTTGGTCATGAGGATCCGCAGGAATGGTTCATAATACAACATAAGAGTTTTCTGGTTCAACTGATCCACTTACCGCAGAAATCTGGATCAAATCTCTGGAAGTCATATTCGACTACTACACCTATCTGACCAGGAGAGACCTATGTGTGCTATTTTTATGCTGGGGGAGACGCCATGATATGGTGGGAGGGATCCAAGCTAACTGTTGATTTGACAATGCTTACCTGGGAAGAATTTAATAGGGTGTTTTATGATCAGTACTTCACAGTGGATGTGAGGGAATTTCTAAATCTTAAACAGGGAGGTATGCAAGTGCGGGATTATGTCCGCAAATTTGAGAGAGGATGTTACTTTGTTCCTCTGATAGGTAGAGATGCGGAGGAGAAGCTCTGACATTTTGTTGATAGGTTGAGGCCAACGTTGAAACATGACGTTTGGCTTGATGAACCAGACAGGGAAGCAGTAAACAAAGCCCTACGAGCTGAGCAGGATTGGAAGGAGATTGTCGAAGAACGTCAATTGAAACATCAAGCCTTTCAAAACAAGGACCACGGACAATCCAAGAGACCCAATAACAACCAGCAGAGGTCTCAGGTACAAGGGCCCCCACAACCCCAGCCGATCAATGCAGTTCCTAAAATACCATAACAGACCAGCTTGTCCAATTTTTCGAAAGAGTCATGCTTGTCAATGCCGATTTGGGCAGGATGTATGTCAAAAATGTGGTAAGCCAGGCCACATTTCAAGGAATTGTCCACAGTCCAAACAACTTATCACCAATAGAGCCTCTGTAATGACAGCAGATCAGGCTCAACAAGACACTACGGTGGTTACAGGTAAAATTGTTATTTTCAATATGCCTACTCTAGCTTTGTTAGATTCTGGTGCAACACACTCTTTTATATCAGTAGTGTTTGCAGGGAAATTATCAATTCAACCAGAAGTATTAGAGGTAGGTTATTGTGTTAACATTCCATCGGGAGAAGGTTTATTAACCAACAGTGTTTTTCGCAACATAGAGCTCAAGTTACAGGGGTTTTTCATAAGTGCAGATTTAATTGTAGTAACCATGCTTGAGTTTGATTTAATTTTAGGAATGGACTGATTAACTAAGAATGGTGTAATTATAGATTTTAAGCAAATAAAAATCGTTGATTTTACACCACCCGAAGAAATAACGGAACCCTTAAGCTGATATCAGCCCTGAAAGCCCAGAGCTATTTATAGAAAGGATATCAAAGATTCCTAGTTAGTGCGTTATCGATAGTAGGAGATAAAAAGGTTAAATGGAAAATGTTGAAGTGGTGAATGAATTTCTGAATGTATTCCCGGATGATATATCTGGTCTTCCACCAGATCGAGAGTTAGAATTTGCTATTGATTTAGTACCTAAAGCTGCTCCTATGTCTAAGAAGCCATATAGACTTGCTCTTGCAGATATTAAGGAGTTAAAGGATCAAATCCAAGACCTATTAGGCAAAGATTTCATCCGTCCTAGCACTTCACTGTGGGTAGCCCCATTTTTGTTTGTCAAGAAGAAGGACGGTAGTATGCGCTTATGCATTGATTATAGGGAGTTGAATAAGTTAATTGTTAATAATAAGTATCATTTCCCTAGGATTAAAGATCTGTTTGATCAGTTACAAGGCGCAGCTATATTCTCCAAGATAGATATCCAGAAAGATATCCGTTCTGGATATCACCATCTCAAGATTAAAGAATCCGATATCTACAAAACTGCTTTTAGAACGCGTTATGGACATTACGAATTTCTAGTGATGCCCTTTGGGTTAACAAACGCGCCTTCATTGTTTATGGATTTAATGAATAGGATGTTTCAACCTTTCTTAGATCAATTTTTGATAGTGTTTATAGATGACATTTTGATTTATTCCAAGAACAGGACAAGGTCACTTCGAACACTCAAGTCAGCTTAGGTGCGTGCTGGAAATTTTAACAACTAAGCAACTTTTTGCTAAATATAGTAAGTGTGATTTTTTGGCCTGAAAAGGTTGCATTTCTCGGTCATATAATTTCTAAGAGTGGTATAGAAGTAGACCCATCAAAAGTAGAAGCAGTCCGGGAGTGGCCTGTACCTAAGAGAATTACAGAGGTTTGCAGTTTCCTAGTACTTGTAGGTTATTTCTGGCATTTTGTTGAAGGATTCTCAAAGATAGTTGTCCCATTAACGACGTTGACCAAGAAGAATGTTAGGTACGTTTGGACACCAGAATGTCAGTTCTGCTTTGAGAGATTAAAGCAAGCATTGATAGAAGCTCCTGTTTTAACTCCGCCATATGGAAATGGGACTACACGATCTTTATAGATGCATCAAAGACAGGTTTGGGTGTTGTCTTAATGCAAGATAAGAAGGTTATTGACTTTTCTTCTAGGCAACTTAAAAATCATGAACATATTTATCCTACGCACGATTTAGAACTGGCAGCCGTGGTGTTTGCATTGAAGATTTGGAGGCACTATCTATATGGGAAAAAATGCGAAATATTTACAGACCACAAGAGCCTCAATTATTTCTTTACCCAGAAGGAAATCAACATGAGGCAAAGAAGATTGCTAGAATTGATAAAAGACTATGATTGCGTCATTAGCTTTCACCCTGGTAAAGTTAACGTAGTAGCAGATGCGTTAAGGAGAAAAGTTGTGGGAATAGCTCAACTATCAGTTCAGATACAATTCGCTAAGGAAATTGAGAGTTTGAGCTGGAAGTAATTACGCAAGAATGTGCTGCAAGGTTAGTTGTGCTTACCATCCAGTCTACACTAAAAGATCGCATTAGAGAAGGTCAAGCGAGGGATGATCAATTACTTAAATGGAAGTATCAAGACGAAGAGAGAGGTGGAAATCTTTATACAACAGTAGAAGGAATTTTGAAATACCAAGACAGATTTGGGAACCACGAGCTGATAACTTGCGCACTGAGATTATGAATGAAGCTCATAACACTCCTTATTCCATTCACCTACGAGGTACGAAAATATCTGATAACTTGCGCACTGAGATTATGAATGAAGCTCATAACACTCCTTATTCCATTCACCTACGAGTACGAAATATATAAGATTTGCTAAAGCTTTTTGGTGACCGAGAATGAAACGTGATATCTCCAATTTCTTTTCCGAGTGTTTAACATGCCAACACATGAAATCAGAGCATCAGAGACCAGCAGGGATGTTAAAACTCTCTCTATACCTGTATGTAATGTGATAACATTGCAATTGATTTTGTAGTGGGTTTACCAAGAACACTCCATGGATTCAACTCTATTTGGATTATAGTTGATAGATTAACCATGTCAGCTCACTTCTTACCGGTAAAGACAACGTATGATCTAAATAAGTATGCTAAGCTGTACGTAAAAGAAATAGTTAGGCTCCATGGAATTCCAAGTTCCATCAGATCAAGATCCTAGATTACTTCTATATTCTGGAAGAGCTTGCATAGAGTCAAGGGAACATAGGTAACCTTCAGTACAGCTTTCCATCCGCAAACTGATGGACAATATGAAAGAGTAATTCAAACACTGGAGGATTTACTTCGTGCATGTACCCTTGATTTTGCAGAAAGTTGGGATGTTAAATAACCTTACTGGAGTTCACGTATAACAACAGTTACCAGCCTTAAATAGAAATGGCTCCAAACGGAGCACTTTATGGAAGGAAGTGTGGATCACCGATACATTGGGATGATGTAGGTGAAAGGACTGAGATAGGACCTGATATTGTAGAACAGACTGCAGAAGCCATCAAAAGAATACGTGATCGTATGAAGATGGAACGGATTAGACAAAAGAGCTATGCTGATAGTCATCGCCGTGAGCTGAATTTTGAAGTAGGTGATCATGTGTTTCTGAAAATAGCACCAATGAAGGGTGTAATTAGATTTGAAAGGAAAGGTAAGCTAAGTCCCAGATATATTGGCTCGTTTGAAGTTCTGGAAAGGATAGGGACATTAGCTTATCGCTTAGCATTGCCACCTTCGTTACCAGTAGTTCACAATGTATTTCACATATCAGCTCTAAAGAAATATATTTTGAATCCTTCTCATGTACAAAGGTACAAGCCGATACATCTTGCACCTGATCTTACCTATGAAGAAGAGCCAGTGAAGGTTCTTCTGAGAGAAAACCGAAAGTTAAGAAATAGAAGTATCCCTATGATCAAGATTCAGTGGGGAAACCACTCTGAAAGGGAAGCAACTTGGTAAGCTGAGGCAGATATGCAAAGTAGATACCCAGATCTGTTTAAGTAAGTAAATTTCGTGGATGAAATTTTTATAAGGAGGGTAGAGTTGTAACGCCCAGAAATCCATAAATCCACAAATTTAAAGTTTCGAGTATTGAGGGATCCATTTGTAATTCTTTCCTTAATCAGCTTTCGTCCAAGCTGGTTAAACAGATTAGAGGCACGATTATAAGGCTGTCTGGACGGTTCAAGCAAGCCGGTTCGATCCATATTTTAAAAATATTGGTTCGGTTTTTTATTTTTAATTGTTTTAAAAACAGAGTAGAACTTTATAGAAATCGTGTTTTCTTTAATGATTTACATTGAAACCTTGCATATAAATACTTCTAAGCACCTCATGCATCTTCATTCACAAAAACTTTACGTAGAGGAAAACTTTTTAAGCGGTGCTCTCTGCTAACAAGAAACCGACCAAAGTTTTAAAGTTTTCAAAGGAACTGATCGAGTTTGTGTGTTGATCGAGCTAGACAATTCTCTGTAATCATTGTCACAGATAAGGCGAGTATACTCTGTTTCTTGCTGTACTTAAGAAAGCATATATTGTTTCTGTATGCATGTTTGTATGGGATAAAGGTTTGAAAAAATGTTTTTTTTAAAAGTTCTTCAAACAACAGAAGAGTTCAAGATGTTTTGTTTGATGTTTTGATTGAGAAAGTTAGACCGAAAATGTTTGATGATGTTCGTTCAGTTTCTTCTTGAGTTTTCTGGGAGTTTTTTCAAGAATCTTGCGTGATTTTGTGTTTGTAGCTTACAAGTAGGTTACCTATTTTTGTTTACTGAAGTTTTCCTTAGATATTTTTGATTCTTTCAGACTAAGGAATCTTCCAAGATGGTAGTTGTTATTGAACTAAGTTTGTGACCTGCTCATTTTTTCCCGAGCTGGTTTTTAAGTCGCGATCTGGTTGTCTAGCTTGCTTGTAATCCGATTTCATTTCCAGTCCATTTGCGACCTGGTTTCTTGTTTAGTACTCACGATCTGATTGTCCGGTCCGAGTTGACTTGGTTTGACCAACCAGCTCAGAGCTGATGTTAGTTTCTAAACCGGTACGTTCGCATGTTGATTATATTTCGAGCTGATCCAGCTCAGCTCCATTCTGGAATGATACAGTAACTTTGAGGTTAATTCTTCATTTCTTCAGCTTTGATTCGAAGGTATAACTTTATTCGGTTCATAGTTACATTTAAATGTGAGAAATAGTTCACCAACTCTGAGCTCTGTTACTCCTTATCCGTTTCTATAGCCAAAGCTGGTTTTAGTGTTCTCTTTCAATTGAATTCCAATAAAGTCCCAATACTCTTATCATCATTTGAGTTTTTAAATAGCAATCTATAGAAAAAAGCGATATGAAACAGATCAAGAAAAGCATATTTTAAAGAAAGTTTAAAGTGATTTATGACAAAGATAACAGACGGTCATAGGAAGGGTGAGGATGCTGGCTGACGAACCAGTGTGACCCTTCACCACGAAAGGGACCAATATTATGGTTGAAAGACTATAATCCCTTCACAGAATAAAGATGGTATTATTGCCTCAGTTCCTTATTTCAGATGATAGTTTGATCAAACGACCATAACCTAAGGAGAGCTTCTGAGCCATAATTCAACAGAAAATAAAAATAGAGCAAAGGGTTGTTTACAACCACAATTTAAAGAAAATTTTATATTAATTTCTTTTAAAATTATGATCAAATGTTTTAAGAATGTTTCAAACATGTGTAATTATGCTTTCGAAGTTTTCAGCTTATGAGATTACAGTATTCAGCTTATCAGCTTTGAAGTTATAGCATTTTTTGAGTTTTCAGATATGGTAGTAGTTATTGTTTTGCTTGTATTGCTTGCATTTGTTATTCCAGATTTACTTATTGAGCCCATAGTCTCACTAGTTTTCTTGAGTACAGGTGATGAAATTTAAGCAGAGCTGGATGGTGCGAGCTGGACCAGATTGGGGGTGTTTATCATGGACATTGGCTTCCGCACCTTCAGTTCTCATCCTTTTTGTTGTACAGAAACTATGATACAATCTTTTATATATTTCAGATTACTTTCTAAGTATTCAATGTAATCTGAATGGATTCACATCGTCCTTGTGATAAACACTTCATCTAGTCTGAGACAGTTCTCGCCAGTCGCTTCTGTTATCCAGTGAGTTTTATTTTCATGATCTTGTTGGCGCAGCGGCGGATCAGGATCTCGCTCCTGGAGCGCAGCGGAAGAATTAAAAAAATTGGAGCCCGGGAACGGTCAATACACCAGTACAATAATTAAACATTCATAGAATGTTTAGAATATACCTTGTTGGCGTCTACGCGCTGGCTCCGACCAATTCCACGGAGAAATTGGCACTTCAACGGTTGAACAGCTACGGCCTCCTAATCGGGTCCACGATCGGAATCTCAATTCCTTCGTTGGTTTGCACTAGAAAACCAACGAAAGTTTCACGGACAGAATCTCCTCGCCGATACGGTCGGAACAAATTCCGACGGCGGCGGCGGCGAGGGAGGAGAGAAAGGGAGAAATATTTGATGAATTGCTTTTGGTGTGTTTCAAATGAATATCCTAGGGCCCCTATTTATAGATTTTTTATTGGCTTAAGATAAGTTAATGGGCTTGGGTCGGGCCTAGGCCTAGGTGTACATTGGTTTCAATTCCATCGTTGTGGCTTCATCATAATCCCGACCGACGATCAGATCGAACCGATCTACATAGTTTACAAAACTGAGCATTATGATGTGAAAAAAATTTTTCGGCCACCTAATACCAAAATAGCAGTTAGTGTGAGACCCGAAAGTTTAGAAGGATTAATTGAGTTAATTAATCGGGTTTTATTGTATTCAGATTTGAGCGAAAGAATCTGGGTGTCCAGCTTTGAGTCGATATGCTTGGAGAAGCTATCGGGTTTTGTATGTCCTTGGAACAGACCTGGAGAGTTAGAGTTTTGTTGCAGGATCTGTTCAGATGTGGTATTGGTCATCGCTGAGAGATCGCGTTCAGCTGTGGTGATGGGATCTGTTGTCGCTTAACAGTAGAGAGTACGTTAGCTTGTTTGGTAGCGAGTTGCTAAACTACGTCGTTTGGATTAGTTGGAACGACAACGTTTTGGTTTAGCGGGCAAAACTCAGTAGTGCTTCGAGAGAGATTTGAATGTGTAGATAGCGACGCCGTTTTGGGTTTCAGGTTCCTCTTGCGCTTGCGATTCAGATCTGAGTAGCGGGTGACGTGTCCAGTTGCGACAGTGGACTTGTGCGACGTCGTTTGTTTAGGACGGGATCTGTTTTGGCGTACAGTGAGATCTGCTGCGAGATCTGGATTTGGCAGGAATATAAGCTTTGTATCTTAAGTTGTCGGTGAGATCTTTTCAGCGGTCTTGAGCAGATTTGAGTATATAAGAGGACTTGGTCTTCATCGCTTTGTATTGTTTCTCGACACTTAGAATATTTCCCATAAGATAACTCTGTCGCAATACCCTAGTTACTGTTCACCGATCCTTATCTTCTTCGATTGCCGACGGTAGACAGTTCCGATTGAAGTGAGAGTGGTAGTGTTGGACTCCTCTTGCTGAGACGTTTCGTTGGATACTGCTTTTGGACGCTTGCTTGAAGCTGGTGAGGTGTGCTAAGACATCTCCCTTGTGTAGTCTGTTAGCGTTCCATCCTAGCTTGTTGGGGTAAGTGTTCGGACCCTACCTTGTGTTTTTTTAGAGCTCTATGTTTGTGTTAGAAGGGTAGGGCAGACTTGGGTTGAGCTTGTAGCTCCCAATTCGTGGTTCTGTGTTACTGTCCCTGAGTTAGTATCTGTATTTGGCTTAGCAGGTGTGATATCTGTATTGCTCCGGACCCTGTTGTAGTAATTGTAGCACAGAAGACTTGAGGTACGGATGTGAGCTTGTTTTACAGCTTTGGATTGAGCATTGGTGATTGTTCTTGCTTCTGTGTATGTTTTGTGTGTTGTATATGATTCTGTGTTGAACATTGCATCTGTTGCATACATGCATTATCTCTTGAGCTCAGATATGTTGTAGTCGTGCCTTGTTTATTATTGCTCTGAGCGTACCAGGATGCTGTTGAGGCTGAGCGGGTAACTCCCGTACCTCATCTTCCTATTGGGATCTGTTAGTCACTACGAGTGGAGTGGGTAGCTCCCACACCTCATGAGTTGGGCAACAACGGATTGAGCTGTGTTTTCATCTGGTGCCGTGTGCTGAGATGAGTGGGTAGCTCCCATATACTCACACACCCCGTGGCCACTGGCATCTGTTATTCGTTGCTATCGGTTCTTGATCAGCTTTGAGTTGCCTTCGAGATTCTGGCTCCCTGCCGTTGGTTGTATCCTTCTGTTGTGCTCAGTTGTTCATGCATAGCATCTGCATTTTTACTTGTTGCTTTTCGTTAGCTGTTTTATGTTGCTCCGTACTGGGGTTTGACCCCATGTCCCTCTGGGGCTGGTATTTGTTTGCATGTATGTGTTTTCAGGTTATCATGGTTACTCTGCTGGTCATGGAATAGACCCAGCTGGAGGTGCCCCAGGAGGTGGTTAGAGTGTCCCCGTTAGCGTATAGCATATATGTATAAGCACTGTTAGTCGGGGGATGCCCTGTGCTTTATTGTATTCAGTCGTTTTCGTAGTGCTTGTATCTGTTGAATGTTGTACTGTTATACTGAGTGACTTTAATTAACTGGGATATTTTGAGTATTGTACTATTTCAAATTATGTAATCTTTCAGTCAGGCCAAAGCAAAATTTTAAGCCACTTTTGTATGCTTTCGCTATTGTTTTGCGTGGTTTAACTTTGTATGGTGCACGAGGCCTGACATTTTTGGTATCAGATCTTAAGCTGGGATAAGCTCGATTTCTTTTGATCACACTTGAGTCTAGGCACAGTGTTGCTTGTTGCATGTGCATGACTACGTTATTTACTTGTTGTATGATATATCTGTTGCTGTGTGACCTTAACCTTTTAGTGCCTTCGTAGATGCCGGCTAGACGTAGGGGTAGAGGTAGAGGGCAGTTTCAGGAAGAGTCCGAAGGTCAGAACGAGGAAGTGCAGCGCAGTGTTCCTCGTCGTGGTCGCGATAGACAGATTGACTTGGAGGTAGATGAGTTGGCAGCCCGTGTGGACGATATGGAACTGGTGATGGCTAGGTTTCAGAGGATGAACCCTCAAACGTTCAATGGTGATGAACCTAGTTTTGATGTTGAGTCCTGGTTGCAGCATATTACCGGGTTGTTCGATCGTGTCAGGTATGATGATGAGCGTAGGCTGAGTCCAAACGAACCGCTTGTCTTTTTGAGTCAGCTGAGTCATCGGCCTAGATATACTAGAGAAACGCTCTATAAAACGACGATAATAGCCAGCCAAGCCCAAGAAACTACGAACCTCAGACACATTCCTAGGTCGCTCCCAGTTTAAAACAGCATCTACCTTACTGGGATCCACAGAAATGCCATCTGTTGAATTTACATGACCCAAAAACACGACGTGATCCAACCAGAACTCGCACTTAGAGAATTTAGCATACAGCTGCGAGTCTCTCAACGTCTTAAGGACAACTCTCAAATGCTCCTTATGCTCCAAAGGAGTCTTTGAATACACCAAGATGTCGTCGATGAACACTATCACAAACTGATCTATAAACTCTCGAAAGACTCGGTTCATCAAATCCATGAAAACTGCAGGAGCATTTGTCAATCCGAAAGGCATTACCACGACGTGATCCAACCAGAACTCGCACTTAGAGAATTTAGCATACAGCTGCGAGTCTCTCAACGTCTTAAGGACAACTCTCAAATGCTCCTTATGCTCCAAAGGAGTCTTTGAATACACCAAGATGTCGTCGATGAACACTATCACAAACTGATCTATAAACTCTCGAAAGACTCGGTTCATCAAATCCATGAAAACTGCAGGAGCATTTGTCAATCCGAAAGGCATTACCAGAAACTCATAGTGCCCATACCTAGTACGAAAAGCAGTTCGCGACATCTTGATCTCTAACTCTCAACTGATGGTACCCAGAACGTAGATCGATCTTCGAATATACAGCAGAACCTTGAAACTGGTCAAACAAGTCATCGATTCTCGGCAACGGATACTTATTCTTAACAGTAACTTTGTTCAGCTGACGGAAATCAATGCACATTCTCGTTGTGCCATCCTTCTTCTTGAAAAACAAGATAGGCGCTCCCCATGGCGACATGCTAGGTCTGATAAAACCTTTCTCCAGCAAATCATCCAATTGCACCTTGAGCTCTCTCAACTCAGCAGGCGCTAAATGATACGGTGCATGCGAAATCAGAGCTGTGTCAGGCACCAGCTCAATGCTAAAGTCAATCTCCCTTCTCGGAGGAAAACCAGGAATCTCCTCCGAAAACACATTAGGAAAATGACGCACCACATGAATGTCACCGAGCTGCACATGCGAAAAAGAAGATGCATCCAATGCGTAAATAATAAAACCCGCGTTCTCCGCCGACAACAAGCTGAACATCTCCATCGTTGAGACTAAAGGAATCTTTGACTGAGAGTCAGCACCATAGAAATTCCATTTCTATCCGGTCTGAGGCCTAAAATGCACGATCCCATGGAAACAATCAACGGAGGCCTTATAATTGGACATCACGTCCATTCCTACTATGCAGTCGAAATCCCACAACATCAAACAAATCAAATTCGCTATCAACACATGCTCACCAAACTTCAGAACGCCGTCTAACAAAACTTCCTGGGAGTACAAGCTCACGCCGCCAGGAGTAGAAACAGAAACAACATCGCGCAAAGAAGTGGTATGCAGACCATGCTCGACCACAAATGCATCAGAAATAAACGAATGCGATGCGCCAGTGTCAAACAACACTCGTGCAGGAAAATCAAGGACAAGGCATGTACCTGAAATCACCCTGCTCGGCGTCTCCTACGCTTGCTCCCTAGTTATAGCGTTCACTTGAGCATGTTGGGGTCCAGAGAAATGCTGCTGAGTCGACTGTCCAAAACGTGACGGACCAGGCTACTAGAAAGGCCTGAAATACGTATCTCCCATCCTAGGCTACGGAAACTGAGGGGAACGACCCCTAGATGATCCTCCTCGACCCTGAGGTGGGGCTGTGGCTTGCTGCGATCCAGCCGACGGACAAACTCTAGCGAAATGCCCATACTGACCACATGTATTACACGAGCCCTGCACACCAGTACACTGAGTCGACGAATGCCTGCCTCCACAGAAGCCACAAAACTCTGCCCTAGAACCACTGCTACTAGAGCTGCCAGAACTAGAAGAACCAGAACCAGACTTCTTCTTAAACTGATGGCCACGAGGTCGAAACCTCTGGCGGCCAGACTGCTGAGCCAACTGCTGCTGCTTCTGAGGTTGATGGGCAGACTGGGAAGACTGAGAAGACTATGCTCCCTGAACAGCGGGACGACCACCCTGAGCACCCTGAGGCCTAGCACGAGACCTCCAGTTCCGCAGTCCTTCCTCGATGTCAATCGCATTATCCACAGCTTCAGCATAACTCTTCGATTTGCTCATCGGCACCATCGAATACAGCTCTTCATTCAAACCCTCAATAAACTTAGTCCTATTGGCCCTCTCCCTGCCAGCAACATGCGGGACATACGCCAAAAGAGAAGAAAACAACCGAGCATACTCTCGCACAGACATCGTACCTTGCTCCAAATGATCGAACTCTCGCTCACGAACGTTCACGTACGACTCCGGGACATACTCCTGCCGAAAGGCAACACAGAAACTATCCCAAGTGATCTCCACACCGATCTCCTCTAGCGTCCTTGAAGCGCCACGCCACCAGCGCTCTGCACTCTTCCTCAGCTGGAAGGTTGCCAAACTCAACCGAAGCACATCATCGTACTGAACACGATCGAACAAACCAGTGATGTGTCGTAGCCATGAATCCGCATCCTCGCTAGACTCATCACCGTTAAAGATCTGGGGACTCATCCGTTGGAACCTAGCCATCACAATCTCCATGCTCTCCACACGGGTTGTCAAGTCGTCAACTTCATCCTCTACCCGCCTACCGTGACCACGGGAAGGGAAACTACGCTGATCCTCGTTCTGACCTCCAGACTCGTCCTGAAACTGCCCTCTACCTCTACCCCTACGTCTAGGCGGCATCTCTACGAAGGCACTAAACAGGATAAGATAACACAGAACAAGTACAGCATAGAAATCACATATCACACAAACAATATGCAGCACATAAATCACATAGTCAAGCACAAACAACACACAACACTGTGCCTAGACTCAAGTGTGATCAAAGAAATCGAGCTTATCCCAGCTTAAGCTCTGATACCAAAAATGTCAGGCCTCGTGCTCACATCAGAGATAAACCACGCAAAAAAAAGCGGAAGCAACTAAAAAGTGGTTAAAATTTTTTTTTTTGCTTTTGGCATGACTGAAAAATAATATAACTTAAAATAAAGCAATACTCAAAATATATCTCAGTTTACACAAAACAAGCAAAGGCTACAAGCCAAAGTGAAACAGTACAGTACCAACACAATCGAATACAACAAAGAACAGGGCATTCCCAGGCTAACAGTACTGATACATATATACTATACTAACTGGGACACTCTATCCTCCACCTGGGGCTCGTCCAGCTGGGCTAAAACCACGACCAGCTGTAAAACCTGGCCTGAAAACAAACAGGAAAACAAAACAAACCAAGCCCCAGAGGGACATTGGGGTCAAACCCCCGTACGGAGAGCAACAGCTAAAAGATAGCAATAGATAAAATGCAAATGCTATGCATGAGATCAAGGCTACAACCGAACATCGGGAGCCAAAGGATTTCAAAGATAGCCCAACAACTGGAATCAGGTGCCAAGATATGAGGTGTGAGATCTACTCATTCCGCTCACATCAATACTCAGCCTGCTGTAGCCCAACCCATAAGGTGTGAGAGCTACTCACTCCGCTCACGGTGGCCAACCATACCAGCAGGGAGAAGAAACGCGTGAGGTGTCGGAGCTACCCACTCCGCTCACAAATCTGCACCCTAGCACATACAATTCAACAATGCAAGGCACGGCAACAATAGAGATCTACATGCAACGAGTATAATGCGTGTATGCATAAAACAGAAAGCAGTAAACACTGAATAGCATACACGAACAACACAACAGCAAGCACAGCACTCATCCATGCAAAATCTCACTCACAAATCTGCACCCTAGCACATACAATTCAACAATGCAAGGCACGGCAACAATAGAGATCTACATGCAACGAGTATAATGCGTGTATGCATAAAACAGAAAGCAGTAAACACTGAATAGCATACACGAACAACACAACAGCAAGCACAGCACTCATCCATGCAAAATCTCAACGTTGTAACCAGCTCAACATCCGTACCTCGATTTCCTGCTAAGCTCACCACACATGGTAAACCCGTGAGATCTGGTCTGAAACCTGCTAAACAACACGCATAATTCTCAGGGACGCTAACATAGAATCACAAATTGGGAGCTACACTCAACCAGCAATTAATCCTACCCAACAACTCAACAGGAAGCTCTAAACAGGGCTAAGAATAAGATCTAATAGAATAATTCGAAGCGCTACCTGAATAACGCAACACACGGCCGAATAAGCTGCTTCGCGATCTTGCTACCAGCCAACTACGCTTCCAGAAAATGGTATAGGATGAAACACCTTCACGAGAGGAGTCCAACGCTACCTCACACGTTCAAAATGATGACCGGAAACGACGGGAATCGTCGGAGAAAAGCTACGGTGAACAGTAACTTAGGGTTCGCGACGGAGATTGGGAAATCGGGGGAAAAATATTCTAAGTATGGGATCTGTTAAACAATCGAAGACCTAGTCTTATATTAAATACACTTCTCAATAGCTGATAGAAACAGGAACAGATTCCACCGACAAAATCAGTTGTCGCAACTAATATTCCCAACCAACTGCTGAAATCTCACACCAGCTGAGTCCTACCACTAAACAGCGAAAAAACTAAACAAAACGACGTCGCAGAGGGACACGTCACCTCGCTACCAACAGCTGATTCACAAACCAGCAGCTGAATAAAACAACACATCAGATCTCTCAACAGTAGATGTCTCACGCGACCAATAGCTGACGCTTCGAACTTATCAAAACGACGTAGTTTCTGCCTCACGCTACAATACAAAATCTGAAATCCACGTCAGCATTGCTGCTGCTTTCTACCAAAACGCAACAGCTGACGCGATCGCTCAACTACAGAAACGTTGACTCGCGTTGACATCTGTTGGCAGTAACAAACAGACTTTCCCCAAGACATCTGCTCCCACGAAACGGCGTCGCATCATGCCCGCGCCACATTCAACAGACCCTCTTACGTCAACAGATCTCTCACTAGCGCTAGGCAAAAACGGCATCGTACCAACTAATCTAAACGATGACGTTTTGCACTCGCTACTAAAACACGCTGTCAGACTTCTAAACTGTACTAGCACTAGAAGATTTCTACTATTTGATCAGATCTCTCCACAAATCTGAATTCTTAAAATCCGATTAATTCCACAACTAAATATTTTCTAAATTTCGGGTCTCACAGATTTTGATTGACTCTGTGGCTTATGTGATCATTTTACATGCCTCTGTGATTATCTGTTGTTAGTCCTTACCCTGAGATTTGTTTAGATTCCGTCGAGGAGAGGTAGAGGTAGGACTGCTAGATGTTCAGCTGATGAGTCTAGGGCCTCGGATAGTGATGAGGGCATTCAGCAGACTATCCCTTTGCAACGTCGAGAGAGACAGGCAGAGGTGGAGGATGTGACGAGACAGATTTGCGATATGGAGTTAGTTCTAGCGAGGTTTCAACGGATGAATCCCCCTACGTTCGCGGGCGCCGAGGGAGGTTTGATGGTCGAGGGTTGGCTAGTCCCCGAGAAGAGGTTGAAGCTAGCGGTGTTGCAGTTGAGAGATAGCATGCAGCGCTGGTGGAGAGGTACTTCCCGTATCTTGCGAGAGAGTGGGGCTGTGATTACTTGGGAGAGCTTCTGTGCAGCGTTCCGACAGGAGTATACCCCAGAGTCCTACTACAACAGTCGTGAGCGAGAGTTTGACAACCTGAAGCAAGGGAATATGAAGGTGGCCGAGTATGCCAGGCAGTTCTCTTCGCTTTTGATGTATGTTCCCCATGTAGCTAACCAGGAGAGGAATAAGAGGAATAAGTTTCTGAAGGGTTTGAGGCCTGATTTGTTCCGGATGGTGTTTTTTGGTTCACCTGTGACTTATGCTGAGGTCGTGGATCGGGCTGTAGATATTGAGGAGAGTTTTTTGGAGGCACAGGCTCCGGTTCAGCCGTCAGTGGGGCGCACTTTTCAACCGGTACAAGATGTGTTGCAATCATTTCAGTCTCCTCAGGGGTCACAGCAATTAAATCATCAGAGGTTCAAGCCACGAGGCAGACAGTTTAAGAATAAGACGCATTCGATTTCCTCTGGTTCTGTGAGTTCTGGTGGCAGTAGTTCTGGCAGTATGTTATGTGGAAGTACGGAGGGAAGCATGATACTTCGCAGTGTCGTGGAGTTTGAGGTCTTTGTCATCTCTGTGGACAATAGGGACATTTTTCTAGGGCGTGTCCTTTGATGGGAGGGCAGTCATCGAGTCAGTCCCAACAAGGTTCCGCTGGTGGTTCTTCGCAGGAACAGCAACCTTTTGTTCCGTCCCAACGTTCGGGATTCCAACCTCGTGAGCCTTCTAGGTTTGGAGTACCCTCAAGACCTCAGTTTTCAAGACAGCAGCAGGCTTAGGTGAATGCCTTGACGAGAGAGCAGGCTGATGAGATAACTACGGGAGTGATTGCAGGTACATGCTTTATCTTTGATTTTCCTGCACGAGTTTTGATTGATACTGGAGCATCACACTACTTCATTTCTGAGTTGTTTGTGTATGAGCGTGGGTTGAGTTCTTCCCCACTATGTATGTTGTCTCCGTGTCCACCCCTGCTGGTGTGAGTCTGTTGTCCCGAGAGGTGGTGTTGGATTGCCTGATTAAGTTTGATAAGCATGTTTTGGTGACCCATCTGATTGTTTTGGGAATTAGAGATTTTGATTGTATTTTGGGCATGGATGTGCTGACTGAAAATAGAGCGACAGTTGATTGTTTCCTTGGTATGGTGAGGTTTAGGCCTCGATTTGGAGAGAAATGGGAGTTCTATGGTACTGATTCGCGACCTAAGATTCCTTTAGTATCTGCCATGGATATGTTTAGTTTGTTGTCGCTAGAGAATTTAGGATTTATGATCTATGCCCTAGACGTTTCCCATGAGTCGAGAGTGGAGTTGAGCGATGTTCCGATTGCTCAAGAGTTCCCAGATGTGTTTCCAGACAAGATTCTTGGATTTCCTCCGAGACGTGAGATTGACTTTAGTATAGAGTTGGTGCCTGGTACAGCCCTAATTTATAGAGCTCCGTATCGGTTGGCGCCAGAATAGTTGAAAGAACTCAAGGATAAGTTGAGAGATCTTCTTGAGAAAGGCTTCATTCGACCGAGTATGTCGCCTTGGGGAGCTCCGATTCTGTTTGTGAAGAAGAAAGATGGATCTATGAGGATGTGCGTTTGATTTTCGGCAGTTGAATAAAGCGACAGTGAAGAACAAGTATCCGTTGCCTAGGATTGATGACTTGTTCGATCAGTTGCAAAGATCGGCCGTGTACTCGAAGATTGATTTGCGCTCTGGCTATCACCAGTTGCGGATTAGAGACGCTGATTTAGCGAAGACATATTTCCGAACGAGATATGGGCATTATGAGTTTCTTGTGATGCCGTTTGGATTGACGAATGCTCCTGCTGTGTTCATGGATTTGATGAATCGCGTCTTTAGCAAGTACATCGATCGATTCGAGATTGTGCGACAGTGAAGAACAAGTATCCGTTGCCTAGGATTGATGACTTGTTCGATCAGTTGCAAAGATCGGCCGTGTACTCGAAGATTGATTTGCGCTCTGGCTATCACCAGTTGCGGATTAGAGACGCTGATTTAGCGAAGACATATTTCCGAACGAGATATGGGCATTATGAGTTTCTTGTGATGCCGTTTGGATTGACGAATGCTCCTGCTGTGTTCATGGATTTGATGAATCGCGTCTTTAGCAAGTACATCGATCGATTCGAGATTGTTTTCATAGATGACATCTTGGTGTATTCGAGGAGTTTCAGAGAGCATAAAGAGCACTTAAGGCTAGTGTTGCAGAGACTGAGAGACTCACAATTGTATGCCAAGTTCAGCAAGTGTGAATTTTGGCTAGACAGAGTATCTTCTTGGGTCATGTGATTTCAGCGCAAGGAATTTCTATGGATCCTAGTAAGGTCGAAGCAGTTCTTAACTGGGAGCGACCTAGGAATGTTATCGAGATCCATAGTTTCTTGGGATTGGCTGGCTATTATAGGCGTTTCATTGAGAGATTTTCTTCGATAGCCAGGCTGATGACTCAGTTGACCCAGAAGGATAGGAAGTTTGTTTGGACTGATGAGTGTGATTTGAGTTTTTAGACGCTGAAGGAGAAGTTGACTACTGTTCCTGTTTTGGCCTTGCCTTCGGGTTCTGGAGGTTTTGTAGTGTGCTCCGATTCTTCTCTGAGTGGTTTAGGGTGTGTTTTGATGCAGAACGGGTACGTGATTGCTTATGCGTCCTTCGATAGCCAGGCTGATGACTCAGTTGACCCAGAAGGATAGGAAGTTGTTTGGACTGATGAGTGTGATTTGAGTTTTTAGACGCTGAAGGAGAAGTTGACTACTGTTCCTGTTTTGGCCTTGCCTTCGGGTTCTGGAGGTTTTGTAGTGTGCTCCGATTCTTCTCTGAGTGGTTTAGGGTGTGTTTTGATGCAGAACGGGTACGTGATTGCTTATGCGTCTCCACAGTTGAAGCCTCATGAGACGAGATACCCCGTTCATGACTTAGAGTTGGCTGCAATTGTGTTTGCCTTGAATATATGGTGACACTATCTGTATGGAGAGGAGTTTGTGGTGTACACCGACCACAAGAGTTTGAAGTATATTTTCACCCAGTCAGATTTGAATATGAGGCAACCTCGTTGGATGGAGTTGCTTAAGGATTTTGATTGCGAGATACAGTATCGGCCTGGGCGGATGAACTTGGTAGCCGATGCTTTGAGTAGGAAGGCCCAGCCTGTGATGATAACATCCTTGAGTATCTCGAGAGTCCACGAGCAATTTGGGTACTTCTGGTTGGTGATTCCAGCTGAGTGATCAGTACTTCATAGTTTCATTGATTCAGGTTGAACCACATATTGTGATTGACATTAGAGAGGTGCAGTGGACTGATCCGTATATCCATGAGTTGAAGATTAAGGCTCAAAATGGTCAGTCTAATGATTTCTCTTTTTATTTGGATGGGTGTCTGAGATTTCATGGTAGATTAGTGGTTCCGAACTTGATTGATTTGAAAGAGACTATTCTGAATGAAGTGCATTGCAGTCGATATAGCGAGCATCCGGGGGAGAAGAAGATGTACCATGCTTTGAAGTCTCACTATTGGTGGGAAGGCATGAAGAGCGACATTTCTGATTTTTTTGCTCGATGTTTGAATTGCCAGCAGGTCAAGGCTGAGAGGATGAGACCTGGAGGATTGTTACAGAGTTTAGAAGTGCCCCAATGGAATTGGGAGCACATCGCCATGGATTTTGTGACTCATCTACCTCGATCGAGTAGGGATGCGATGCGATGTGGATAGTGATTGATAGACTCTCGAAGTCAGCCCATTTCATTCCCTATAATGTGAGGTGTTCGATGAAGAAAATGGCGAAGTTGTATGTCGACCATGTGGTTAGATTGCATGGAGTGCCTGTTTCGATAGTGTCAGTCGGGATCCCAGATTCACCTCTCGATTTTGGAAGAGTTTGCAAGCAGCAATGGGTTCGAGATTGGCAATGAGTACGGCGTATCACCCCCAGACATATGGCCAATCTGAGAGGACCATTCAGACTTTAGAAGATATGTTGCGTGCAGTTGTGATGGATTTCAGTGGTGGCTGGCAGGATGCTTTATCCTTAGTTGAGTTTTCTTACAACAACAGCTACCAAGTGACTATTGGAATTGCTCCGTTTGAAGCTTTATATGGTCGAAAGTGTAGATCACCAATCTGCTGGGAAGAGGTTGGTGAGAGACAGCTTTCTACTCCTGAGTTTGTGCAATATATGAAGGATCAGATTGAATTGATTCGGAGTAGGATGAGAGCTCCATAAGACCGTTATGCTAGTTATGCTAATAAGCAACGCAGACCATTATAATTTGAGGTTGGCGATCGTGTATTCCTTAAGATTTCTCCTTTTCAAAAGTGTTATGAGATTCAGATTTAAGGGTAAGTTAGCTCCTAGATTCGTTGGTCCCTTTGAGATTGTTGAGCGGATTGGACAGTTGGCTTATAGATTAAAGCTGCCTGATGAGTTAGCAGCGATGCATGATGTGTTTCATGTGTCAATATTGAGAAAATATGAGCCAGATCCATCCCATGTGCTGAGGACTGATGAAGTAGAGCTGGACCAGACCCTGAGCTATGTTGAATATCCAGTGCAGATTCTGGACTGGAAGGAGAAGCAGCTGAAGAATAAGGTTATACCGTTGGTGATGGTCCAATGGATCAAGCATGGGCGTGAAGAAGCTACCTGGGAAGTTGAGGAAAAGATGAGGCAACAATGGCCTCATCTATTTGAGCTATGATAGCAGCGTTTCAGGTAACTTCTAGCTTGATTGATTTCGTGATTTAAGTGATTTTGCTGCTGAATTGAGATTCTGTTTAGTAATGAGTTATACTAGGCAGTAGGGCATGGGTATATCAGGAATGGTGTTTAGTATACTGTGTCGTGAATAAACTATCTTGTTGTTGTGATGGTTGATTTTGGATCTGAGGCCGTGAGTGATTTCGAGGACGAAATCGATTTCTAGTGGGGGAGAGTGTGAGGACTAGAAATCTGTTAAGTAAGATTTAATGGTTAATCAGATTTTGAATTAAGATTTGTCACGGAAATTGTGATTTCTGGGTGCTCAAATTTAGACGTAGAGTGATCAGGTGTGAGAAGTTGGTGATCGAGTGAGATCTGTGTCGAATTTGGAGTTCAGTAGTTGCATTTTCCTATCGGGGAGTGATTCCAGTGGTAATTCAGACTTGAGGTTCATCGCTGGGAATAGATAAGCCTGTAGCATTCTTGCGCGGGGATTAGCGGGCATTCAGATGTTGGTACTCAGTAGTAGCGTGATCAGATGTCAACGCTAGTCAACACAGCTATGAGAGTGTAGCGAGAGGCAGCTGTTCGCTTTAGAATGCGGGTGCGAGAAGATGCCACGTGTTGGTCAACACGTCTGAGTTGACGCTGGTTGTTAACGCTATTCAGATGTTGCTAGAGAGAGATCTGTTTCAACTGTGGAAGCCCTGCTACGTTGTTTTGATTAGTTGGTGCGACGTCGTTTGCTGTATGAGTTAGTAGAGAGTTTAGATGTAACGACCCTCATTTTCTTGACGGAATAATCATATGTTTTGGGGTTCAATTGAATGAAATCAAAAGTTATAAACATCGGAGAATGGATCGCTACTAACTATCTGGGTTGAAACGAGAATAATAAAATTATTCACATTCGAAGATGAAAAATCTGGAATAACTCATGCAAAGGTGCGGAAATGATGAAATCTGATATATCATATTTAAATGATACATCTCGTAGTGTGATAACGTCTGGTAAAGATTCCTATAACATAACTAATTTAGAAATCTATTTTGATACAAATTCATAACAAAATATTCAGTACAATACAAAAGTGTTCCAAAAAGAAACTATGAAATCTGGAACAGAAGGAAATAAAGAATTCTGCTGCCCACGATAAACACATCCCTTCCATTCTGTTCATCTCCCTCCAGCTTCCTACTGTGGATTACCTGCACTCAATGAAAACTAGTGAGCCAAAGGCCCAGCAGGTAAAAATCTGGAATAACGAAAGCAAATCATACAATCGTCCATGAACTAATATATACTGGAGTCTGAAATTGAATCACGCTTATGAATAAACAAGCGTAAACATAAGTATGAAATCTGAATCAAGTATGAAAGCATAAAACATGAATCAATTCTGAAAACATTTTCTTTAAACATTCTTAAGAGCTACGATTAAAATCACACTCGTGCTCTTCATTAATTTTCTGGAAAATTATGACAACACTTTAAACATTTGGTCCATTTCGTTTGATCAAACTCCTGATATCAGTCATAGCTCATAATTGAAGGGGTATATAGATCCGTCAATCTATAATCCTGATCCTTCCTTGGTTTTTGAAGGGGTATACAGTCCGTCGACCGTAATCCTAATCCTTCCTGGGGACCCTTTAGTTGTCATAACTTAAAACATTTTCTGAAGCATGTTCTGCTCTTTCTTTCTCTTGTGAAAACTGTTTTCTTTCCTTTGTTCGAGTTACTGGTTTTTGTTTGGCTAATGATGTTCTGGAACTGTAAAGGATTTCTTTGTAAGGCTTGCGAAGATGAAAACTGAATAAAAATACTACTTGAATCTGTCAGTTAAGTCGAATACAATCTTTGAAATGATTCAGAATTGAATAAGGAATCAAATTCTGAAATTTCGTTATCTGTTGAAGAAAACGAAGAATGAACAGTAACAACTGAAATGAACAGTACCAGTCGCAAGACTAATACCAGCTGAATGAACAGTACCATTCGCAACGAATAGGAACCAGTCGCAAGACAAGAATCCAGTCGCAAGGTCTTTTAAACAAATGTAAAGTGAAACGACGTCGTTAGCGCATAAACCAGTCGCTACAACCAGTCGCAATGAACTGTACTTAAAACAATAAAGCAACTGCTGAAATATCAAAATGGAATGCATCTGCTGGTGGACAGTGCATCTGCTGAATGTCACGAAGACAACGCAACTGCTGAATTCTAACAAAGGAATGCAGCTGCTGAATTAGTTCAATAGGAATGCACCTGCTAGTGTTAACAAAGAAATACACCTGCTGGTTTTAGCAAAAGAAATGCATCTGCTGAATATGCGTCTGCTGAATTTATGAAAGCAATGCATCTGCTGAAATATGCATCTGCTGAATTTAACAAGGAAAGATGCACCTGCTGGTTTTCAACAAAGAAGTGTAACTGCTGATTTTATACTTAGAATATTTTCGACAAGGCAATATCAGCAGTGGTAAAAGAACCAAATTTCATACTTAACATGTAGATAACCATGAACTACGAAGGTTACCTTCCTCTAAAGACTTCGACATATCTTATGAAACTTCTGGAAAAGATCGAATAAGCTACTTGTAAGCTACTTC
>KV006936.1:144433-168452 GCA_001598015.1 Dorcoceras hygrometricum
ATAATCGAATATCACCTCCATGGATTTAATCCAGCTTTCTGCCACCAGGGGATCGGTAGTGCCAGAAAATTCTTGAGGTCGCTGCCTCCTAAATTTCTCTTGAGGATCTTCTCTGTTAATCATTCTACTCGAAGAATGACCATTCCCATTAGAGGTCTGATCAACTAAACGTCCTAAGAGTTGAGCCATATTGGCAAGGACTGGAGTTATGCCTTCTGATTCACTATCTCCTTCAGCAAAACTCCTTCTGCCTCTACCTCTTCCTGACATATCTGTAAAGGGTAGTCCAAATCCGCCACAATTCTATATGAGAGATTACTCTATGCTAAAACATGAATGTAAAACTCACAAATTTTGAAGAGGCTGGAGAGATCTGCTCAGACTGGAAGTGTGTTTATCTCAAGGACCATGCTCTGATACCAACTGTAACGACCCTCATTTTCTTGACGGAATAATCATAAGTTTTGGGGTTCAATTGAATGAAATCAAAAGTTATAAACATCGGAGAATTGATCGCTACTAACTATCTGGGTTGAAACGAGAATAATAAAATTATTCACATTCGAAGATGAGAAATCTGGAATAACTCATGCAAAGGTGCGGAAATGATGAAATCCGATATATCATATTTAAATGATACATCTCGTAGTGTGATAACGTCTGGTACAGATTCCTATAACATAAATAATTTAGAAATCTGTTTTGATACAAATTCATAACAAAATATTCAGTACAATACAAAAGTGTTCCAAAAAGAAACTATGAAATATGGAACAGAAGGAAATAAAGAAATCTGCTGCCCACGATAAACACATCCCTTCCATTCTGTTCATCTCCCTCCAGCTTTCTACTGTGGATTACCTGCACTCAATGAAAACTAGTGAGCCAAAGGCCCAGCAGGTAAAAATCTGGAATAACGAAAGCAAATCATACAATCGTCCATGAACTAATACATACTGGAGTCTGAACTTGAATCACGCTTATGAATAGACAAGCGTAAACATAAGTATGAAATCTGAATCAAGTATGAAAGCATAAAACATGAATCAATTCTGAAAACATTTTATTTAAACATTCTTAAGAGCTGCGATTAAAATCACACTCGTGCTCTTCATTAAGTTTCTGGAAAATTATGACAACACTTTAAACATTTGGTCCATTTTGTTTGATCAAACTCCTGATATCAGTCATAGCTCATAATTGAAGGGGTATATAGATCCGTCAATCTATAATCCTGATCCTTCCTTGGTTTTTGAAGGGGTATACAATCCGTCGACCGTAATCCTAATCCTTCCTGGGGACCCTTTAGTTTTCATAACTTAAAACATTTTCTGAAGCATGTTCTGCTCTTTCTTTCTCTTGTGAAAACTGTTTTCTTTCCTTTGTTCGAGTTACTGGTTTTTGTTTGGCTAATGATGTTCTGGAACTGTAAAGGATTTCCTTGTAAGGCTTGCGAAGATGAAAACTGAATAAAAATACTACTTGAATCTGTCAGTTAAGTCGAATACAATCTTTGAAATGATTCAGAATTGAATAAGGAATCAAATTCTGAAATTTCGTTATCTGTTGAAGAAAACGAAGAATGAACAGTAACCAACTGAAAATGAACAGTACCAGTCTCAAGACTAATACCAGCTGAATGAACAGTACCAGTCGCAACGAATAGGAACCAGTCGCAAGACAAGAACCAGTCGCAAGGTCTTATTTTAAACAAAACGGCGTCGTTAACATATCGACCAGCCGCAGGAAAAATATTAACAACCAGTCGCAATGAACTGTACTTAAAAACAAAATATGCATCTGCTGAATTTATGCATCTGATGGTTTTCAAAAGAAAGAAGTGTAACTGCTGATTTTATACTTAGAATATTTTCGACAAGGCAATATCAGCAGTGGTATAAGAACCAAATTTCATACTTAACATGTAGATAACCATGAACTACGAAGGTTACCTTCCTCTAAAGACTTCGACATATCTTATGAAACTTCTAGAAAAGATCGAATAAGCTAATTGTAAGCTACTTCGATGAATGAATCACTGAAAACCTCAGGAATTCATTAGAAGAACATCATCAAAACATTTTCTAAATCATCTTTGAATCAAAATACAGTAAATCAACTTCTTTCGAAAATAGAGCATGAACTTTATGGTTTTCTTGAAGAACAGCCGAGGCCATCTCCATTTTCTTTAAAACCATACATAATCATAAAAACAGAATTGAATATATGCTTTCTATTGAGTGAGCAAGAAACAGAGTTTACTTGCCTGGTATCTTTAACACAATAACAACAGAGAATCCAGCAACTCCTAACACACTGCCTGTTTCCTTTAAAACACTTTGAAAGTATTTTGTTCGGCTTCTTGAGAGAGAGAACCGCTTAATATGATTTGATTTGAAAGTAATGATGCATGAAGCAGCTTAAGATCCTATTTATATGATTTACAACGATTAAGGAAAGAAAATACGTTATATCAATATGCCAAATTCTGAAAGAAGCATGCTCTGTTTTTAAAATAAAAGATGTGAGTGGAAACCGAGAATTTTAGTTAAATAAAGGATCCACTTGGTTTGCAGAAGTCACTAAACATCTACTGTAATTGCATTCTAACATTTGAATATCAATCCATAACAGAATAAAGATTTATCATTGCATAGACAGAAATCTGAAACTCGATGTATTCAAGAATCGAATTATAATAGCAATGTAATCCCTCAAATCATATCTTTCTAATTGTGGACTTCTAAAAGATCTGGTCGTTACATTAGATGTCTGAACTGTATCAGCAGATCCAGCAGAGGGAGAACGCTGGATTCAGCTTTGAGAGGACTTTTGCCTCAGTTTAAGCAGAGATCTGAATTGATAGTACAGTAGCTTTAACTCGAGGATTATATACCAAGTGCTGCTCAACACTTAGCGTATTTTTGAACCCGACAGTCCTTATCGTTTTCCTCCAGTGAAACCCTCGATAATTACTGTTCATTCAAACACTTCTCCGGTAGATTGTCGTTGATTTCTGTCATTGTTTGGAGGAAAACTGGTGGCACTGAGCTCGTGGTGCTTAGGCCTATCGATTGATACCAGTTAGGAAGCCTGATTCGACTTCAGAGGAGAAGCGCGAAGAGTCTGCTCGTTTGAAGCTTTTCGAGAGATCTGACCCGAGCGTTATTTGGTTCTTCTAGACTTTTGAGGTAGTTCCTGCTGTGGTTGGGGAGACCAGCGAGGAAACCAATTGAGAAAATTGAATTTGTCGTGCCTGAGTAAGATCTGTTGAGGTAGAATTTGAAGGCAGAGGTACGAGTTGAGCTTTTGTTAACAACTTTGAGCATAAGCGTGTTAGTATTTTGAGGCATGATATATGTGCTCTGGGATTCTGTGTTTACGTTAACAACTTGATTGAATTGATATGCTCTGTTTACGTAATTTATGCATGTTGAAATCAGATTTGAATTTCTTGACATTCATGCATACATATTGAGCCTATGATCGATTGAGAACCTGAGATAGAGCCACGTTGTGACCAACAGACAGATGTGTTGTGCGTGAAAGGTCCAACTCTATCATCGGAGTGGTGACCGACTGATTAGTTGTGTCTGAATACCACCGAGCTGTGATGGCTGATGGGCCTGAAGATCACGGACCGATGATTTCCCCGGTTGATACACTGTGCGGGTATAGAGGCTCGACAGAGTCTACTTCCAGCTGATTAGAAGGCCTTGATGACCGATTTCTTTGACAGTCGCATGCATTCATGACTTAGAATACTGCATGTTTATGATTTGCTGTTATATTAGTGCTCTTCGTACTGAAGTTTGACCTCGTATTCTTTTTCCTGCTTTTGTGTTGTTTGGGTCTGTGTTGCCCATTTGCAGGATCATCAGGTAACCAAGCTGGATAGACTGGAACTTCAGCTGGTCAATCCCCATTTTCTTGAGTCCCAGTTATTATGTTATGTATTGATCCAGGGAATGCCCTGAGGTTATATGTATTTGGGGGATCGTTGTTGTATTGTATTTGTTCTCTGTTGTGATTTTGATTTTGAGTCGAAACTTATTTTGATTATAAATAGTTTGAATGGAGGTTTTATTGGATCAGGCCCTAAATTATTCGAAAATTTTTAAGCCCTATTTTATGTTTCCGCTATTATGTGCATATTTGAGTTGTTAATCCTTGTTGATTAGCACGGGGCCTGACAGTTGCCCCTTCATATAGTAACCATAATGACTGAATTCAGAAGTAACTTGATCAAGTGCCAAAGGACCTAAGGAGAGCTTCTAAGCCATAAATCACAAAAAAATAATGATGAGATCTGGGTTATGACCCGAATCGTTTTTACGAAAGATGTTGAAGTTTAAATGCCTTCCTTTAAACTAAGTTAATTTAAGATATGAGATGTTTGCCTGCATTAAGTGAATTTGTTATCCTCAGATTTTACTTGATGAGCCCCTGGGCTCATTAGCTTTTAAATGGTGCAGGTGGAACAGATCTGGGCCAGACGGGCGACGGGAGCTGAACCAGCTGTGGTGATTTTGTTTATCAATGGCAGATGTTTTCCGCGCAGATGTTGGTGTTTTTGATCTTTTGACAAATCTGTATTAGATCCATTACAACAATGATTGAATTCATATAGAATTTCAGATGTTGTAATATCGCACTTTGCATTGCGCAGATGTTGGTGTTTTTGATCTTTTGACAAATCTGTATTAGATCCATTACAACAATGATTGAATTCATATAGAATTTCAGATGTTGTAATATCGCACTTTGCATTTTATATCAACTTGTGGTTCAGATCTATTTCCGCTATTTATTATTTGGCGCCAAGTGTGTTGGTGTCTCAATTTTCTTTTGTGTTGTAAGAAATACAGCTTACAATATTTCATTTCAGCCCTTCTTTTCCTATTTTATTTCTTTTTATTCAAATCCGTTGACACCCATGGGCGTGGGCCTCACACTTTGGGTCAGTCGCAACAAGGTTTAGCTGGTTGTTCTTCGCAGAGACCGCAACCTTTTGCTCAGTCCCAACAATCAGGTTTCCAACCCCGTGAATCGTCTAGGTTTGGTGGACCTTCGAGACCTCAGTTTTCGGGACCGCAGTAGGCTCAGCTGAACGCCTTGACGAGAGAGCAGGCTGATGAGATACCTAGTGGAGTGATTGCAGGTACTTGTTTTATCTTTGATTTTCCTGCACGAGTTTGGTTTGATACTGGAGCATCACACTCCTTTATTTCTGAGATGTTTGTGTATGAGTGTGGGTTGAGTTCTTCCCCATTGTGTGATGTTGTCTCTGTATCTACCCCTGTTGTGAGTTTGTTGTCCCGTGAGGTGGTGTTGGATTGTGTTCTTAGGTTTGATGAGCATGTGCTAGTGACTAATTTGATTGTACCGGAGATTAGAGATTTTGACTGTATCTTGGGAATGGACGTGTTGTCCAGTTATAGAGTGACAGTTGATTGCTTTCATGGTGTAGTGAGATTTAGACCTGAATTTGGAGAGAAATTATATTTCTATGGTGCTGATTTGCGACCTAAGATTCCTTTAGTGTCTGCCATGGAGATGTTTAGTTTGTTGTCGCTAGAGAATTCAGGTTATGATCTATGCCTTGGATGTTTCCAAAGTATCGCGAATAGGATTGAGCGATGTTCCGATTGCTCGAGAGTTTCCCGACGTATTTCCGAATGAGATTCCTGGATTCCCTCCGAGACGAGAAATTGACTTCAGCATAGAGTTGGTGCCAGGAACAGCCTCGATTTCTAGAGCTCCGTATCGATTGGTGCCAGCTGTGTTGAAGGAACTCAAAGAGCAGTTGCGTGATCTTTTAGAGAAGGGCTTCATTAGACCGAGTATGTCATCCTGGGGAGCTCCGATTCTTTTCGTGAAGAAGAAGGATGGATCTGTGAGGATGTGTGTGGATTTTCGACAATTGAACAAAGAGACGATTAAGAACAAGTATCCGTTGTAGAGGATTGATGACTTGTTCGACCAGTTACATGGATTTGCTATATACTCTAAGATTTATCTACGTTCTGGTTATCATCAGTTGTGGATCAGAGACGCTGATGTGGCGAATACGGATTTCAGGACTAGATATGGGCATTATGATTTTTAGGTGATGCCATTTGGATTGACGAATGCTCCTGCTGTCTTCATGGATTTGATGAATCGCGTCATCAGTGAGTATATTGATCGTTTTATGATTGTCTTCATAGATGATATCGTGGTGTATTCGAGGAACTTCAGAGAGCATAAAGAGCACTTGAGATTGGTTTTGCAGAAACTGAGAGACTCACAGCTGTATGCGAAGTTCAGCAAGTGTGAATTCTAGCTGGATAGAGTTGTCTTTTTGGGTCATTTCATTTCAGCGCAAGGGATTTCCTTGAATCCGAGTAAGGTCGAAGCAGTTCTTAACTGGGAGCGACCTAGAAGTGTGACTGAGATCCATAGTTTCTTAGGTTTGGCTGGCTATTATAGGTGTTTTATTGAGAATTTCTCTTCGATAGCTAGGCCGATGACTCAGTTGACCCAAAAGAATAGAAAGTTTTTTTGGACTGAAGAGTGTGAGTCGAGTTTCCAGTTGCTTAAGGAGAAGTTGACTACTGCTCCTGTGTTAGCGTTGCCCTCGGGTTCTGGAGGTTTTGTAGTTTGCTCTGATGCCTCTCTGAGTGGTTTGGGTTGCGTGTTGATGCAGAATGGGTGTATAATAGCTTATGCTTCTCGACAGTTGAAGCCCCATGAGACGAGATACCCCGTTCATGATTTAGAGATTGATGCGATAGTGTTTGCCTTGAAGATTTGGCGTTACTATTTGTATGGTAAAAAATTTGTGGTATACACCGACCAGTTTGAAGTATATCTTCACGCAGTCAGATTTGAATATGAGGCAACGCCGTTGGATGGAGTTGCTGAAGGATTTTGAGTGTGAGATTTAGTATCAGTCTGAGCGGATGAATTTAGTGGCCGATGCTTTGAGTAGGAAAGCCCAACCTGCGATGTTGACGTCGATGAGTATATCCAAACTCTATGAGGATTTGGGGACTTCTGGATGGCGTTTTCAATCAGGTGATAATTTCTTCGTGGTTTCTTCTTTTCAGGTCAAGCCACAGATTGTAGTAGACATTAGAGCGGCGCAGAGGACTGATCCGTATGTTCATGAGTTGAATATTAAGGCTCAAAATGGTCAGCCTGAGGATTTTTCTGTTTCTTCTGATGGATGCTTGAGATTTTGAGGTAGGTTGGTGGTTCCGAATTTGGTTGATTTGAAGGAAGCCATCTTGAATGAAGCTCATTATAGTCGATACAGTGTGCATCCGGGCGAGAAGAAGATGTGTCATGCCCTGAAGTCTCACTTTTGATGGGAAGGCATGAGGAATGACATCTCTGGATTTGTAGCTCGATGTTTGAATTACCAACAGGTCAGGACTGAGAGGATGAGACCTGGTGGATTGCTACAGAGTCTAGAAGTGCCTCAGTGGAACCGGGAGCACATCGCCATGGATTTTGTGACTCATTTTCCTTGATCGAGTAGGGGATGTGATGCTGTTTGGGTTGTTGTTGATAGACTCTCGAAGTCAGTCCATTTCATTCCCTATGATGTGAGGTGCTCGATGAAGAAGATGGCGTGATTGTACATTGACCATGTGGTGAGATTGCATGGAGTTTCGGTTTCGATAGTGTCTGATAGAGATCCGAGATTTACTTTCCGATTCTCGAAGAGCTTGCAGGAAGCGATGGGTTCGAGATTGGCTATGAGTACAGGCTATCACCCATAGACAGATGGTCAATCTGAGAGGACCATTCAGATTTTAGAGGATATGCTGCGAGCAATTGTATTGGATTTCAATGGTGGCTGGTAGGATTCCTTGTCCTTAGTTGAGTTCTCTTATAACAACAGCTACCAAGTGACTATTGGGATGGCACCTTTTGAAGCGCTGTATGGTCGTAAGTGTAGATCACCGATCTTCTAGGAAGAGATTGGTGAGAAGCAGTTGTCTACTCCTGAGTTTGTGCAGCACATGAAGGATCAGATTGAATTGATTCGGAGTAGGATGAAAGCTGCTCAAGATCGACATGCTAGCTATGCTAACAAGAGACGCAGACCTTTGGAGTTTGAGGTTGGCGATCGGGTGTTTCTCAAAGTTTATCCTTTCAAGAGCGTGATGAGATTCAGATTGAAGGGTAAATTGGCTCCTAGATTCGTTGGTCCCTTTGAGATTTTTGAGAGAATCGGACAGTTGGCTTATAGATTGAGGTTGCCTGATGAGTTAGCAGCGATGCATGATGTGTTTCATGTGTCAATGTTGAGGATCTAGGTTGTTTGGTCAAAGTCAACTTAGATCGGATAATCAGATCGCATGTGGACTGGACAATGAAATCAGATCGCACGCGGATTGGACAGGACAATGAAATTAGATTGCGTGCGGACTGGACAATGAAATCATATCTCATGGTCAGAACATCTCAAGGAAAGAAACCGCTCGTGAGCTTAAGATCAGCTCGGGGAAAAGCTGTTCGCAAATGTAAGTTGGAACAGTTCGGGGATCAAACTACGAACTGAAATGACCGAACTAACCATACGAGTTTAAAATAACAATAGGGTACTTAAAACAGCTTGGAGAAGTTTTAACAGATTAACTAAGCTTATCAGATCATAATAGAGTTCCAACTAGACCAGCTTTTCCTATCAGCTCAGAACCTCATCCTTAACAATCCAGCACGAGTACTGAAAACAACTTGGAGAAGTTTGAAACAGATTAGCTAAGCTTAGCAGATCATAACAGAGTTCAAACTAGACAAGCATTGCCCATCAGCGCAGGACCTCATCCTTAGCCATCCAGCACGAGTACTAAAATCAGCTTGGAGAAGTTCGAACAGATTAGCTAAGCTTATCAGATCAGAACAGAGTTGCCTATCAGTTCAGAACTTCATCCTAAACCATTCATCACGATTTATTCTCTGGAAATATGGGAAGAACTCTTATTTAAAGCTACCTTCGTACATCCCAGCACTTTTGAAAGAAAAACTAACATCCGTTTCCGTAAAACCAATCTTTCGATCACTTTTGAAGACCAAAACACTTACTACGAACCGGCATTCATTTAGAAAACCATTTCATCCAAAAAGAAACAATAAACTCTGGAGGAAATTCAAAACTCAAGCACACAAGCTGAAAATAACGTATTATGATTTCAATGATACTTCAAAGAACAGAAATTTCTTGCCTTAAGGAAGAAAAACGGTTGAACAGAATAACTAAATTCAAAACTCAAGCACACAAGCTGAAAATAACGTATTATGATTTCAATGATACTTCAAAGAACAGAAATTTCTTGCCTTAAGGAAGAAAAACGGTTGAACAGAATAACTTCAGCTTGAATCCACCACAAGCACATTCGAACCACTTATAAACTTAGAGAAATCTCTGGTTGGTTTGTTGTTTAGAACAGCACACACACCCAACGCCTTAGTGAAGCAATTAAACATTGCGGGAGTTGTCTTATCCCACATGCCAATAGTAATCATTCTCTTAAAAAATTCTTTAGGTGTGCCAACAGTAATCATTTTTCTTAAAAGGTACTGTAGGATTAAACTTGAGATTACAGTATCAGTCTAGAGTGGACCTAAGCTGAATCTGCTCAGTTCGGAGTAGAGAATAGTCACGGCTTAGATAATTTCTGGGTAGAAATTAGGTTACGAGTATAAAACATCTCTTGTTGAGAAAACAGATTACGAGCGTAAAACAGCTCTGGGGTAAAGCAGCACGCGAGCGTACTGGTTCAGAATATAAAATCAGATCTGGGTTGTTTGGTCAAAGTCAACTTAGATCGGATAATCAGATCGCATGTGGACTGGACAATGAAATCAGATCGCGTGCGGATTGGACAGGACAATGAAATTAGATTTCGTGCGGACTGGACAATGAAATCATATCGCGTGGTCAGAAATCTCAAGGAAAGAAACCACTTGTGAGCTTAAGATCAGCTAGAAGGAAAAGCTGTTCGCAAATGTAAATTGGAACAGTTCGAGGATCAAACTACGAACTGAAATGACCGAACTAACCATACGAGCTTAGAACAACAATAGGGTACTTAAAACAGCTTGGAGAATTTTTATCAGATTAGCTAAGCTTATCAGATCATAACAGAGTTCCAACTAGACCAACTTTTCCTATCAGCTCAGAACCTCATCCTTAACCATCCAGCACGAGTAATGAAAACAACTTGGAGAAGTTTGAAACAGATTAGCTAAGCTTATCAGATCATAACAGAGTTCAAACTAGACAAGCTTTGCCCATCAGCGCAGAACCTCATCATTAGCCATCCAGCACGAGTACTGAAATCAGCTTGGAGAAGTTCGAACAGATTAGCTAAGCTTATCAGATCAGAACAGAGTTCCAACTAGACCAGCTTTGCCTATCAGTTCAGAACCTCATCCTAAACCATTCAGAACAATTTATTCTCTGGAAACATGCGGAGAACTCTAATTTAAAGCTACCTTCGTACATCGCAGCACTTTTGAAAGAAAAACTAAATCCGTTTCCGTAAAACCAATATTTCGATCACTTTTGAAGACCAAAACACTTACTACGAACCGGAATTCATTTAGAAAACGTTTCACCGAAACGAAACAATAAAATCTGGAGGAACTTCAAAACTCAAGCACACAAGCTGAAAAGAACGTATTATGCTTTCAATGATACTTCAAAGAACATAAATTGCTTGCCTTAAGGAAGAACAACGGTTGAACAAATAACTCCAGCTTGAATCCACCACAAGCACATTCGAACTACTTAGAAACTTAGAGATATCTTTGGTTGGTTTGTGGTTTAGAACAGCACACCCAACGCCTTAGTGAAGCAATTAAACATGGCGGGAGTTGTCTTATCCCACATGCCAATAGTAATCATTCTCTTAAAAAATGCTTTAGGTGTGCCAACCGTAATCATTTTTCTTAAAAGGTATTGTAGGCGTGCCAAGAATAATCATTTTGCTTAAAAAGATAATATTTTATTATTTTTATATTTTATAAAAAACAGTTTAAAATATTTTAATAAAAACTCGAACCGTGCTTGGGTTTATTCTTCTCGGAATACTCGTGAACCGCGTCCCTAATCTGAAAACGGAAAATCAGCACAGGCACAAAATGGAGTGCTGAAGATGCGAAAATAGCAAATTAACCCTTCAAGATAAAATAAATATCTTGTGGATTTATGGATTTCTTGAGCGTTACACTTATCTTCTCCGGTAGCCAACGATAGACGATTCAGCTTGGATCAAGGTTGGTATCTTTGAGTTCCTCTCTTCAAACCCATTCTTTCCCTACAGATATTGGAGCCGTTGGTTGGCTAGAATAGTGAGGGTGACTGTGAGACCTGAAATGTAATTAAGATTAATTTGTTGGAATTAATCGGTTTTGGAGATTTATGGTGGTTCAGATATCTGTTTGGAAGTTTGGTTGGTAATTTCGGGTCGGGAATCACATTTTAAGCAATTCTGGAAGTTTTCGTGTTTTTGCGTTGAAATCTGTTTTTGTGAGAAATCTGGATTTTTGGGTGAAAGCTGGTCATTTTTGGTGAGATCTGCTTGGATTTTGTGAAATCTGGACGCTTAGCGTTGCGGCGTGTTTTGTAGCGAGAGAGCCTAGTACGTCGTCGTTTAGAGAGATCTGGTAACGCTAGACGTATTGAGAAGTCTGCTCGTGCGTTTTTGTGTTGTATTCCAGAACGCTGTCGTTTGGTGAAGTCTGGTTGTTTTGTGTGCGAGGGATCTGATGCGTTAAGGTGTAGAGATCTAGTCTCGATGTGTTTTGTATCGTGAGAGATACGAAACCGTTTATATTAGTTGGCGCGACGCCGTTTTGAGTGTAGCGCTAGCGAGAGATCTGTTCGCGCAAGGAGAGGTCTGTTGTGTGTAGCGCTAGTTGTGAAAACAGACGTCAACGCGGGTCAACACTTCCTGTTCAGATTTCTCCAGCGTTGTTGCTAATGTCCAGACCTCACCGTAGTGCTATGCGGCGTCGTTTTGAGCAATTAACGCTATTTCCAGCTTTTAGCGTTTTGGCCTCCAGATTTCATCGTGGTATTGGAGCGACGTCGTTTCGGGGGTTGAGCGTTGTTTAGCGCGAGCGAGAGCTGTTGGTGAAATCTGTTTCTGTCGGTGGAATAATTTAAACAGATTTCTCGCGCTTATTTAAGGAGCAAGGCTTGGCTTCGTTATATTCCACCAGATCCCATACTTAGAATATTTTTCCCCGACATTCGTTCTTGTTTCTCAAACCCTCGGCTACTGTTCACCGCGAGCTTCTCCGGTAATTTCCCGTCGCTTTCGGCCATCATTTCTTTCGCTTGAGGTAGCGTTGGACTCCTCTTGGAAAGCTCTTTCACCCTATACTAGTTTCGGAGTCTATCGTTCGCTGGAGAGAGATCGCAAAGCTGCTATCTTCGATAGTGTGTTTGTGCGTGCAGGTAGCCTTCGGTTTTAACTTTGAGATTTCGTTTCCTAGCTGTGATTTAGCTCCCTGTTGAGTTGTATTAGGGTGATTAGTTGCTGGTTGAGTGTGGAACTCCCAGCCGTGTATTTCTGTGGTTGGCCGTGAGTTGTTGTTGATGATTCCCTGTATCTTGCGTATGTTTAACAGGTTGGAATCAGATTTCTCAGGCCTAGTATTGTGGTAATTGAGCTAGGAATTAAGGTACGGATCTTGAGCTTGTAATTCAGCGTGGAACTTGGCTTGTATGAATTGCGAGATGGCTTTGTTGGATTGCTATGCTTGGTTGTTGTCCTGGTTGAGGACTGTGTATGCCTATTGTGTTTTATTGATGTGTTGCATATGTTTATATGCTTGTGTTCCAGCATGTTGCATACACGCATGACATTCCATTTCCGTTGTGGCAGCCATTGCCTTGTTTCGTTGTTGCTTCTTTGTTTTCTTACCAGGATGCGAGGGCGAGCGGCGATTTCCGCATTCTCATTTCCCCTATGCGCCGAGTGGCTAGCTACCACAGTTCATAGGTTGGGTGTTGATGCATCTGGTAAGGGTGGGCGAGTAGGGGTGAGTGGGTATCACCCACATGTCCTACACTCACCGTGGCCACATATTTCTGTTGCAGTTTCCTTTGAGCCGTTGTCTTCTTTTTCATGCATAGCATCTGCATTTCATTCTTGCTGTTTATTGCTGTTTTATAGTTGCTCTCCGTACTGGGGTTTGACCCCATGTCCCTCTGAGGCTTGGTTGTTTTCCTTGTTGTGTTGTTTTCAGGAAACCCAGGTTTTACAGCTGGTCGTGGTTTTAACCCAGCTGGTGGTGCCCAGGAGGTGGTTGAGTATCCCAGTAGCGTATAGCAAATTTATATGTATCAGTATTGTTAGCCAGGGGATGCCCTGCGCTTTGTTGTTGTATTATGTTGTTGGAGGAATATGCTATACTGTGTTGTTATGGCTTGTAGCCATTTGTTGGTTGGTTGAATTTATAGAATGGGATAGCTATTTTGAGTATCGCTCTATTTTAAATTATATTGTTTTAAACCGTCAGGTCAAAAGCAAAAATTTTACCAGCATTTTTTATAGCTTCCGCTTGTGTTTCTGTGTTTTTACTCTGATATGAGCACGAGGCCTGACATTTTTGGTATCAGAGCTTAAGTTGGGATAAGCTCGATTTCTTTGATCACACTCGAGTCTAGGCACGGTGTGGTGTGTTTCATGTGTTTGGTTATGTGACTACGTGCTGCATATTTCTGTGTTTTATGCTATCTATGCCGTATCTGTTCTGTTTTGCTTAATCCTATTGAGTGTTTTCGTAGATGCCGCCTAGACGTCGTGGTAGAGGTAGGGGGCAGTTTGAGGAATCAGCAAGACAGAATGAGGACAGGCGTAGTGCCCGTTGATATAGTCTTGTTAGCAACGAGGAGGAAGATGAGATTGCGGCACCTCCTGCGGAGCGGATGGATGTTGTTATAGCACGGTTTTAGCGGATGAACCCTCCAGTCTTCAATGGCGATGAGTCCAGTGAGGATGCGGACTCGTGGCTTCGTAACATCATTGGTCTTTTTGATCGTGTGCAGTACGATGATGATCTTCGACTGAGTTTAGCGACCCTCTTGCTTAGGAAGGCAGCAGAGCGCTGGTGGTGAGGCGCTTCGAGTACCCTGTTGGAGACCGGTGTTGGGATCTCTTGGAACAGTTTCTGCGAGACCTTCCGACAGGAGTATGTGCCCGAGTCTTATGTGAACGCCCGAGAGCGGGAGTTCGACCATCTGGAGCAGGATTATGACTGTTCGGGAGTATGATAGGAAGTTCTCTTCTCTGTTGGCGTACGTTCCCCATGTTTCTGGCCGGGAGAGGGCCAAGCGAACTCGATTTCTTGAAGGCTTGAATGAAGAGTTGTATCAGATGGTGTTGACCAGCAAACCAAAGAGCTATGCTGAAGTAGTTGACACTGCTATTGATATCGAAGAAGGTTTGCAAAATCGTCGTGCTCGTAGGCAGCAGGCGGCGCAGGTTAGTCGTCCTGCTATTCAGGGAGCGCAGTCTTCTCAGTCCTCCCAGTCAGCCCATCAGCCGCTGCATCAGCAGCAGATGGCTCAGCAGTCTGGCCGTCAGAGGTTTCGACCCCGCGGTCAGCAGTTCAAGAAGAAGTCGGGTTCTGGCTCTTCTGGTTCAGGCAGTTCGAGTAGCAGTGGATCTCGGACTGAGTTTTACGGCTTTTGCGGTGGGAAGCATCCTTCCACACAGTGTGTTGGTGTGCAGGGCTCCTGCAACCTTTGTGGTCAGTACGGGCATTTTGCTGAGTTTGTCCGTCAGCTAGATCACAGCAGACCGTGGCCCAGCCTCAGGGTCATGAGGTCAGTCTAGGGGCCCGTTCTCGGCAGTTTCAGCAGCCCCGTTTGGGTGAGACTCAGTTTAAGCCTTTTCAGCAGCCTGGTCCATCGCGATTCGGACAATCGTCTCAGCCTTTCTTTGTTAGAGTAGATGCCCAACTAGCCAACGTGTGGCGTGTGGGTTTATATACTCTTGTATATGACAATCTTTATATATGATTTTCGCATTTATTTATATGGCATTCTTTACTTTCATTGTGTTGTATAATGATTAAAAATTGCGTTGAGTAAAGACATAGAATGCACTAAAGTGTATGTTAGATGTGATAGTGGGTATGACGGCTATCATGAAACACATCTAATAGTCTCTGTGTATTCTGAACATGTTCCTAGTCGATTGGCCATCAAAATGAGGATAAGGCCGCCCGAGCTCGAGACTAGTATCTGCGATGCGAAGTACCATGTTTCATTGGTAGGGAACATTGTGATGTTCTGAGCATGCAGATAGATAGTGACCTGGTGATCTATCGAACTACCCTCTTTCGGACTTTCCAAGTGGTTACCATTTGTCGAGTGGATAAGTCCAAGGTCTTGGTTGTACTGATTAGTCCTCACGACTCGAAACGTCATTGAGACTCTACATGATAGGCGTCTCACTTTGACCCGTTTGCCGACTCACTTGGGGTCATAAGGCGTCGGGATTGGGTGAGACCCCGATGCATGTAGGAGTCGATGCATCGTTGTTGAGGATTCACCGCTCACAGACATGCGTGGATATCATATGCTATCTGAGGGGATAATAGTGTATAAATCTCTGGCCAGAGTACTAGAAGTGTTTTAGGTAAATTGTTTACCTAGTTACACTCGCGTTGTCACTATTAGATCTCCAAGATGTATGCATAGCTATCGGATCTTTAGCGACTCTCGATTTACCAATGGTCGTTGATCTGATCGGGATATATGGATTGAAAGGACCGTACTATACGCTAACCACGACCAACTGGTTCTTTCAGGCACTATCAGTGATACCTAGGGGATCATGGGGCGATGTTGCTAGACGCTCTTACCATGATCCGATGGGTAAGTCCGGAATTGTGATTCCGGAGCCACAATGGTTGTGGGCCTACGGCTAGCTGTATCCCTGAACCATTGAGGGTCACACAAGTACTGGATTCGAGATTCTCGCACGAATACTCAGCTCAATGTGTTGAGCATACGAAGAGGATTTTGGGAGTGCGACTTCCTAAAAGTCAACAGAGGTCAAATCGTGATTTGACGAGGTTGATGGGCAAAACGGTCATTTTGCACTGGGGTTCTGAAAAATGGTTTTTCAGATCATAGCATTCAGTTTTGGAAACTGAGTCGATCCGTCCGATCTGATCGGCGATCGGAGTTATGGTGAAGTCTCGGTGATGGGGATGAACCGAATGAAACTGAGTCGATCCGTCCGATCTGATCGGCGATCGGAGTTATGGTGAAGTCTCGGTGATGGGGATGAACCGAATGTTCATCCGTTGGACCCGGGCCCGTTGGGCCGGATCCAAATCCATCACCAAGTCTATTTAATTAGACTTAACTTCATTAGAACTTAACACAACACAATTAACCCTAAACCTAGCATCATAACCTCCGCCCCCTCTCTTCTTCAACCTCAAGTCGCGCCGCCGTCGTCGCTCGCCGCCGCTCGCCGGAAAATTATTTCCGGCCAATCTTGACGAGGAGAATCCGTCCGTGCAGATCTCCTCAGGCCTTCTAGTTCAGGCTGACGAAGGAATCCCGTCTCCGGTCGTGGACCTGATTGACGATATCTACCGCCGCCTACCGTGAAGTGCCGTTTTCTTTACGAAACCGGTCGGAGCCAGGCACGAGTTGCCAGCAAGGTAGCAATCTTAAAACGCCCTATGAATGTCATAGCATGTTAGTTTTTATCGTATTGATCGTCTCCCGGTATTGTTTTTGTTCTTCCGCTGCCTCGCCGAGAGGCGTGATCCGGATCCGCCGCGGTTCCCCAACAGTGGTATTAGAGCCAAGGTTTTCGGATCTGATCAATACATCATGCCTTATTGTATCTAACTTTTGATTTTTCAGAATTGAAATCAAAACTTTGAAGTTGGCCGCCCGGCCGCCGCCGTGTGCGGCGGCCCCCTCTCCCCGCCGCGCGCACTTGCGCGCGCTGGACCCGTGCTGGCCGCGCGCCTGCCTCGCGAAAGGCGGCGAGAGTTGCTGGTTGATCGCACGATCATCGTGCGTTGATGGCCGAGACGTTGCGCTGCTGGTCGCGTGCCGCTGGCCACTCGTTGGCAGGCCGTTTGCGCGCAAGGGGCACGATTGGTGCCTTCATCGTACGCCGCTGCTGGACGACCATGGCGCGCTGCTGCTGCGTCGATTGTGCGACGATGGCTGGGCGCTGAGCGCCGCTGTTGGCGCGGCCGTGCGTCGCGCTTGGCGCTACGTTGCGCGCGGCTGCCGTGCGAATTTTTCGTGTGGCGCGGCCGCCTCTCCGGCGAAGCTCCGGCGATGTCGTGACGGCTGAATTCTTCTAGGGTTTTGTTCGGGCCTGTCCCGGGCAGCCCGTGAAATTTTCGGGTCGATATTCGATATCGGGCCCGTTTTGATCGATTTTGAAAGTTTAAGATTTTTGTGCCTAGAATTGTTGTAAGCCCAATTTGATACAATTAAAATTAGTAAAATGTGATTTTAATTATAAAATATGATTTTATAATGAAATATGATTTTGTTGATTAAAATTTGATTTTATCGACAAAATATGATTTTATTATAAAATGCGATTTTATGACTAAAATATGATTTTGCGATAAATAATAGGATTATTTAATTTATGCATGTTAATTGGATTATCTGCATGATTGGGGTGATCGAGAGCCTTGCCCAATTTGTTAGGTGTATGCGATAGGTTTTTGTGATTCGGTTTGTAAATATTTAGATTATCATTTAAAGTGGGTCTGTTTGTGGCCCGTTCCCACCCCTTGATAAATGTATCCCTTGTATGTCATGGTTAATTTAATTGTAAATTACTAGATTTAGTGGAAGGATATCCGAAGACGGTGGACAATGACGATCAAGATATTGAAGACCGAATATCTGTAAAACCGGAAAGCATTGTAATAGGATTGCATTGCATATTGCATCACCCCTAGGATTGGACCCAGGTCCGTGGCTGGCAACCACGGACCGCATAGCTCTCGCGATCGATCATCCCAATGTCTACTTTATATATTTGATATATAGTTTAATTGAATCCGCATGTTGCATGTTTTAAATTAGATTTAAATATGCATGAGACCAAAATGTTTTTCAAAATAAAAATCCCTCGTTTTAAATTTGATTTAAAACTTATATCAAGATAAAAAGTTTATTCGATAAACTAAAGGGTATTTAAAATTGTTTAAATTAACCCTACCTTCCATCAACAATGGGTGTACGTCGATGCTACCCGTATACATGGCCCGGCTCATATTATTGAGGGGGTCATGTATGCCGGAAAGCTTTCCACGCCATTGAAAACTGTTGTGAGTCGATGGGAACTCCTTTTAACGTTGGCTCATATTATTGGGGACGTTAAGGGGACCGTCCTTCACGACTCAACATTTGATGGGTCATCTTGACACGTGATAGTAAACGGAGTCATATTATTGGGCCCTTACTGGACGTGAGGTGAATACATGGAGGTTGCACCGGTTGCAATCGGAAACTACCTTTTGGGGGTCATGGATGGCTGATATTATTTGGGTCCATGGTCGCTTGATTGGGCTCCGTGTACCCACTAAAGAAACCTGTTTTCTCGATTTCATTAGAGGGTGGTGAAATCGTTAAAATAGTGGGAGGGTAATTCATAAAACTTAACGACCATGTTTTATGTCTTAGCGTTTATTTTATATATAATTAGTGATGCATGTCTGTTTTCCTTTTCAGTATTACTGCTTATAAAATGGTTTCGATGAAAAACCCGCTCGCTGCTATACTGGATAGCAACAGGTTCACCGGTCTGAACTACCAAGACTGGCTCCGCAACCTCAATCTTGTATTGGCTTGGGATAGAGAAGTGCCCTCCGGAGGAAACCCATGCCGATATCAGCCCTGAGGAGCTGATTACGCTTAACCAATGGCGGGACGACGAGGTTAAAGCTTGATGCTATGTGATGGCATCGATGTCCAACGAAATGCAACGGCGCTTTGAGAAGACAAATTATGCTTCTGCCATACTCTTTCATCTCAAGGAACTGTATGGGGAGAACTCTCGACATGAGAGGTTCACGGCTGTCAAGGAGCTTATGACAAGCCGCATGCGCGATGGGACTTCGGTCCGCGAGCATGGGGTTCGTATGATTGGGCTCGTTGAAAAGCTGTCGGGCCTTGATATCGCACTTCCACACGAGCTGTCGGTGGATGTACTTCTCCTCTCGCTACCCGCTGCATTTGACCCCTTTGTGGTCAACTTCAACATGAACAAGCTGGAAGCCACCCTCGAAGAGGTGGTTAACATGCTTGTAGTGTTTGAAGGGACCATAAAGAAGGACAAACCCGTCCTCCTTCTGGGATCTTCTTCCTCTACGAAGAAGGGGCCCAGACGCAAGAGCAAGAAGCGTTCTGCTCCTGCGAAGGAGGAAAAGTCCGCCAAGAAGCCAAAGGCAAAGCCTTCGAAACCAAACAAGTCTGAGGATGTCTGCCACCACTGCCACAAGGCTGGGCATTGGAGGAGGAACTGCAAGGAGTACCTCGAGCAGTTGCGAACTGCGAAAGGTATGTTCTATATTGAAATAAATATGTCTCTTGATTCGAATTCTTGGGTACTTGATACCGGATGTGGATCTCATATCTGCAATGATTTGCAGGTGATGACAAGAAGCCGACGTCTTAGAGAGGGTGAGTCCCACTTGAGGCTTGGCAATGGAGCAAGGGTTGCTGCAGTAGCTATAGGAGATGTTTATTTATTTCTGTCTTCTGATTTTAAGTTGTTATTGAGAAACGTTTTATTTGTTCCTGAATTAATAAAGAACATTATTTCTGTTTCTATGCTTGATAGTGATGGATATTCTTGTATGTTTGCTAATTCGATTTGCAATATTTACAAGAATGAATGTTTAATCGGAATTGGGGAACGCGAAAACGATTTATACACCTTAAAATTAAAAGACGTTCCAACTCGCGATGTCGAAGCACATACAACAACGATTAAACGGAAACACGATAACTTGAACCCAGCACAACTTTGGCACGCTAGGCTATGTCATATTTGTCTAAGAAGGATGAACAAGTTAGTTAGGAGTGACATGTTTGATCGGTCAGACATTAACTCCCTACCGACTTGTGAATCTTGTCTTAAGGGAAAGATGACTAAGCAACCCTTCAAGGGCAAGGGTGAGCGTGCTCAAGGCCTATTGGATTTGATCCATTCTGATGTGTGCGGCCCGATTAGTATTGGTACTAAATACGGTCACACATACTTCATCACCTTTACCGATGATTACTCTAGGTATGGGTACTTGTACTTGATGAAGTACAAGTCTGAATCCTTTGAAAGGTTCAAAGAATTCAAGGCTGAAGTAGAAAATCAACTAGGCAAAAGTATTAAAGCACTTCGATCTGATCGAGGTGGTGAATACTTAAGTGCTGAATTTCAAGATTTTCTGAACGAGAATGGGATTCTCTCTCAGTGGACCCCTCCGGCCACACCACAGCTCAATGGTGTAGCGGAGCGTCGTAATCGGACCTTGTTGGACATGGTTCGATCTATGATGAGCTTCACTGAGCTCCCCACCTTGTTTTGGGGCTATGCGCTCGAAACGGCGGTAATGTTGTTGAACAATGTCCACACCAAGGCAGTGGATAAGACTCCATACGAGATATGGATGGGCAAACCACCCAAGTACTCATACATGAGGATTTGGGGATGTCCTGCTTACGTGAAGCAGACAGTGGGTGATAAGCTGGATACGAGATCCATCTTATGTTACTTCATTGGGTATCCAAAGAATTCCATTGGATACTACTTCTACTATCCCAGCGAAACAAAAGTGTTTGTTTCTAGGAATGCCACCTTTATGGAAAGGGAGTTACTACTTGATAGAAAGGGAAAAATAGTAGAACTCGAAGAGGTTCGAGATCCAATCGAAGTACCAAGTGAGTCTCCCGCACCTCCAGAGCCAGTACCAGAAATGGTCGCACCTAGGAGATCCGAAAGGGTTCCTAGGGCCCCTGAGAGATATGGTTTTCTCTTTGAAGATGATCAAGGTGATCAAGTTGTTGGATCTGATCCAAGAACTTTCAAGGAGGCAATTTCCGATTCTGATTCCAATTTGTGGCTTGAAGCAATGCAGTCTGAGTTTGACTCAATGCATGCTAACCAAGTTTGGACTCTTGTTAACCCTCCCGAAGGAATTATTCCTATTGGGTGCAAATGGGTATACAAGAGGAAACTTGGGCCTGATGGTAAGGTAATGACATACAAGGCACGACTGGTCGCGAAAGGTTACACTCAAAGGCAAGGTGTTGACTATGATGAAACCTTCTCGCCAGTCGCGATGTTCAAGTCAATTAGAATCTTGTAGCCATAGCCGCATGGTACGACTATGAGATATGGAAAATGGATGTGAAAACTGCGTTCCTTAATGGAAACATTAAGGAAGAGATCTATATGACGCAGCCTGAGGGTTTCACATCTGTTGGAAGCGAGCATAAGGTATGCAAGCTTCAGAGATCGATATACGGTCTCAAACAAGCATCACGAAGTTGGAACCTGAGATTCGATGAAACAATTAAGGAATTTGGTTTCATCAAGAATCCCGAGGAGCCATGTGTATATAAGAAGGTAGTTAAAAGCGCTGTGACATTCCTCGTACTTTATGTTGACGACATTCTACTCATTGGGAATGATGTAGGAATGATGCAGTCAACTAAAGTATGGTTGTCTAGTAGATTCTCTATGAAGGACATGGGTGAAGCATCCTATATTCTTGGAATACAGATCTATCGGGATAGATCTAAACGGATGCTCGGACTCACCCAAGCTACCTACATCGATACCATACTTAAGAGGTTCTCTATGGAAGAGTCCAAGAGAGAATACCTACCTATGTGCCATGGGGTCACTCTATCTAAGTCTATGTGTCCAAAGACTGATGAGGAGATAGAGAGTATGGCACGTGTACCATATGCCTTGGCAATAGGTAGCATTATGTATGGCATGATCTCGACTAGACCGGATGTCTCATATGCTCTGAGTGTCACGAGCCGCTACCAGGCCAACCCCAGCCATTGCATTGGAAGGCTGTGAAGGATATTCTTAAGTACTTACGAAGGACTAAGAATATGTTCATGGTCTATGAGGGTTGTGAACTGAAACTGGAAGGCTACACTGATTCTAGCTTCCAATGTGACGTGGATGATTCGAAATCAACCTCTGGATTTGTATTAATGCTCAATGGTGGTGCTGTCTCTTGGAAGAGTTCCAAGCAAGACACCATCACGGATTCAACCACTGAGGCTGAGTACATTGCAGCATCAGCTGCTGCTAAGGAGGCCGTTTGGATAAGGAATTTCGTCCAAAAGTTGGACGTCATTCCTAATGGAGTTGGTCCAGTCCCGGTGTACTGCGACAACACGGGTGCCGTTGCGCAAGCAAAGGAGCCTAGGTCTCACCAAAGATCCAAACACATACTGAGGAAATACCACATAATCCGGGATATTGTGGCTAGAGGTGACATAGCAGTTGAGAGAGTCGCCTCTGTAGACAACGTTGCTGATCCACTTACGAAGCCCTTGCCTGGACCGTTGTTTGAAAAACATCGCGAAACAATGGGACTGCGTCTGATGAGTATTTGGCTTTAGGGCAAGTGGGAGATTGTTAGAGTAGATGCCCAACTAGCCAACTTGTGGCGTGTGGGTTTATAGACTCTTGTATATGACAATCTTTATATATGATATTCGCATTTATTTATATGGCATTCTTTACTTTCATTGTGTTGTATAATTATTAACAATTGCATTGAGTAAAGACCTAGAATGCAATAAAGTGTATGTTAGATGTGATAGTGGGTATGACGGCTATCATTAATCACATCTAATAGTCACTGTGTATTCTGAACATGTTCCTAGTCGATTGGGCCGTCAAAATGAGGATAAGGCCGCCCGATCTCGAGACTAGTATCTGCGATGCGAAGTACCATGTTTCATTGATAGGGAACATTGTGATGTTCTGAGCATGCAGATAGATAGTGACCTGGTGATCTATCGAACTATCCTCCTTCGGACTTTTCAAGTGGTTACCATTTGTCGAGTGGATAAGTCCGAGGTCTTGGTTGTACTGATTAGTCCTCACGACTCAAAACGTCATTGAGAATCTACATGATATGTGTCTCACTTTGACCCGTTTGCCGACTCACTTGGGGTCGGGATTGGGTGAGACCCCGATGCATGTAGGAGTCGATGCATCGTTGTCGAGGATTCACCGCTCGCAGACATGCGTGGATATCCTATGTTATCTGAGGGGATAATAGTGTATAAATCTCTGGCCAGAGTACTAGAAGTGTTTTAGGTAAATGTGTTTACCTAGTTACACTCGCGATGTCACTATTCGATCTCCAAGATGTATGCATAGCTATCGGATCTATAGCGACTCTCGATTTACCAATGGTCGTTGATCTAATCGGGAAATATATGGATTGAAAGGACCGTACTGTACGCTAACCACGACCAACTGGTTCTTGTAGGTACTATCAGTGATACCTTAGGGGATCATGGGGCGATGTTTCTAGACGCTCTTACCATGATCCGATGGGTAAGTCCGGAATTGTGATTCCGGAGCCACAATGGTTGTGGGCCTACGGGTAGTTGTATCCATGAACCATTGAGGGTCACACAATTACTGGATTAGAGATTCCCGCACGGATACTCAGCTCAATGTGTTGAGCATACGAAGAGGATTTTGGGAATGCGACTTCCTAAAAGTCAACAGAGGTCAAATCGTGATTTGCCGAGGTTGAGGGGCAAAACGGTCATTTTGCACTGGGGTTCTGAAAAATGGTTTTTTAGATCATAGCATTTAGTTTTGGAAACTGAGTCGATCCGTCCGATCTGATCGGCGATCGGAGTTACGATGAAGTCACAGCGATAGATATCGTCATTTGGACCCGGGCCCGTTGGGCCGGTCCAAGTCCAACACCTAAGCTTATTTAATTAAGCCTAAAC